>MU669047.1:33677-50106 GCA_026770625.1 Nicotiana glauca
GGTTGCTCTGATGGTAAGCAACCCCCACTTCCAACCGAGAGGTTGTGAGTTCGAGTCTCCCCAAGAGCAAGGTGGGAAGTTCTTGGAGGGAAGGATGCCGGGGGTCTATTTGGAAACAACCTCTCTACCCCAGGGTAGAGGTAAGGTCTGCGTACACACTACCCTCCCCAGACCCCACTAAGTGGGATTATACTGGGTTGATGTTATTGTTGTTGTTGTTGTTGGTCAAAGTTGCGAAAACGCATACTCCGATTTAATTTTTAGAATCGTAATTGGTCACGTGAACGTGTACACGATCACAATTGTAAATTAAATCGCGCCTAAAGACTTTTCTACGAATGTTCAATTTTAGGGTATCTAAATTATAATATTCGTGAGGGCCATGAGTTAGGTGATTCAAGTGTGTGAATGGCACGCCTCAATTTCTAGTCCAAACAAAATACTATGAATTAATTTTGACACTACGTAATTCTTTTTTGGACCAACATATAGATTTTCCGAATCAAGCAAGATTATCACAAGTTTCACACACAAACTACAAGACTGGGCGTTTGGACATAAGAATTACAAAATTCCAAAATAAAGGGAAATTTTTTTTCCAAGTGAAAATGGTATTTAAAATTTAGAGTTGTATTTGGACATGAATATAATTTTGGTTGTTTTTGATGTTTTGTGTGTGATTTGAGTGAAAATTTTGAAAAACAACCTTTTGGAGCTTTTCAAATTTTCGAAAAAATTTCCAAAATGCATCTTCGAGTAAAAATTGAATTTTTTTTATAACAAACACTGATTTTGAAAAAAAGGTAAGCTTTTTTTTTAAAAAAAGGAAAAAATTTCTTATGTCCAAACGAGCTCTAAGTTGTGCACTACATCCACTCGTCTTAATTGAAATGGCGGATTGAAACGGTAGGAAGGAAGAATTGAGGGAAACAAAGAACACGAAGACTGTCATTTAGCTTTTCTTTATTTAGGTAACACAAATGTCGATAAAATTTCAAGTAGCAATTTATTTTTGAATATATCTGTTTCCTAACTACAATTTGAAGTTTTGAACTACTAGCTGCACATAATTCTTTGCAGTTAGTTACTCCCAAAGAAATCAGATGAATTTACTATTCACACTCGAAGCTTGTTATAATTATCGGATTCATAATTCAATATTTTTATGTGTTTATTGAATTTCTTAATACAATATAGGGTCTAAATAATATAATGAAATTCGTTTGAACTCCTACATAATATTTTAGCTCCGCCCCACAAAAAATGCATTTAGAAATTGTTGCTCTTTGAAAAAGTCGTTCAAACTTGGTAATACTCTATGAGATTGAAATGCTCGAGATAACAAAAATCAAGTTTATCTTTATTAATATTTTTACACATAAGAGGTTTAAAAGTAACACAATAATTTTTGCAAAATTGCTTTTTTTAATTTCAACTGTAAGTGATCGTAAGAGATTATTTTCTCGTTTTCTACTTATTAACAGAATAAAAATATGTTAAGATTAATTTAACTAGCTCCCACAATAAAAGGAAATTATTTAGGGGGCGTTTGGACATAAGAATCCCAAAAATCTGAAATCTTTTTTTTTTAAATTGAAAATGGTATTTAAAAATTAGAGTTTTGTTTGGACATGAATACAATTTTAAGCTATTTTTCAATTTTTGTGACTGATTTGAAGCAAAAAATTTGAAAAACAAATTTTTAGAAATTTTCGAAATTTATTTTCAAATGAAAAGTAAAAAATTTATATCCAAACGCTGATTTCGAAAAAAAGTTTTTTTTTGATAAAAAAAGTGAAATTTTTTTATGGCCAAACGGGCCCTTATTTGGTGAAATATCTTAAATTCCAACCATAGGGTTGATATACACTGGTGCCTCCAATATATTAGGAATCGATGCTCTCTGATAACTTTGAAAATAGCGCTAGAACTTTATATCAAGGAAATAAATCAATCGCTTAATTTTCATATGATGACACGACAATCAACTTTAGTAAACGAAAAACTGTCCTAAATTTACATTCTGAGTTGCTCAAATTTCCTATCCTAAGATATTTTTGTCCATTTAAAGCTTTTGGTCTCTGGCTTAGGGACTGCTAAATATCACTGCAGAAATTGTGACAACTCTCTGACCTGCAAATTCCTCTTTTACAGCTTTGACTTGTTGCCTTCACCGTACGAGTCCGAAACCTAATTGGGATTTCAATGGACTCAAACGACCAAAATACATAGTAAGAAAAAAAAGATTGGGCACCATTTTATATATAGCGCGGTTATATAATGCGTTATACTTTAACGGCACGTTTGTTTATTAAGATATAATGCAGTGGATAATCGCACTATATTTGAACTTAAAATGGGCGGAAAGGTATAGCGCGCGTATACACTGCGCTATATAGCGCGGTACATATACACGTTATACCTATATAAAAAAACGTGTCTTCTTCTTCCTTCTCCACATACGCGACCCCCCCTTCCCAATTTTCTATTCCATCGGTCCTCCCCCCTCCCAAAAAAAAACTTTGTTGTACTCCACCGATCCCACAAAAAGTATAGATTCTCGGTATTGTAGCAAGTTAACTTCGTATCTAAGGCATTATCGCGTAGTGAGTTGTTCGTTTCGGCTCCAAATCATTAAATCTTCAACTTTCAAAAGAAAAAAAAAATTAAATAGAGGTATTCCGACTTATTTTTTGTTAAAACTCAGGTATAAAAAGTTGTCTATTAGTTTTTTTATTGTGTTCTATGTTATTTCGTGATTGTTTTGCAATTTAATTAATTTGTTTTTTTATTCGGATTATACTATTAGTGTGCTAAAAAAAATTAGTAAAATAGAGAAATTGTTATTTTATGAGTAATTAATGTTTTGAGTTGTTATAAATAACTGTAATTAGTTATTTTTTACTGTGGTATATGTATTTTCATGATTATTTTGTGATTAAATCAATTTTTTTTTAATTAAAATTTTTATGTGCTAAAAGATTAGTAAAATAGATAAATTATTATTTTAGGAATAAATTAATGTTATTTAGATGTTGTTGTTATACATATACTAATATGTGACTTTAATGTTGTTTAGTTCCCTATAGTGTTATGTTGTGCCCGTAATTTTAATGTAGTGACCGCGTAATATAGTGCCCTTTAGCGTAGTAAAATGTAATAAACTTTTGCGTAGTATTTTTGTAGTTATTGAAATTAATCATTTAATTATCTGCTAGCCCCAAAAATATCTGAAAAAATATGATAGTTCAAACACAAACTCTCTCTCGAATTCTAGTCAACAAACGGAAGAAAATAATATTAAAAATAACAATATTTATCAAATTAAATATTTTAAATGAATATTTAATAATTAAAGCATGTATAGTTATGAAAATTAATTATTTAATTCTATTATACTCAAAAATAAGTGAGTAAGAAAACAAACATAAAATAAGAAACTAACATATCAAATAATAAACAAATATATAAAATAGTAAACTAACAGGATTAGGATCAGGTGACACCAGGGACTTCACACGTGACCCCGTAGCTCCATTGTTGATTGCGGACATGACTATTACCTGACAGGAGTGGGATCAGTATTTTTTCGGTCCCTAAAACCATCGACGATTGCTAATGATTGTCCGACACAAGATGTGCATAGTGGGCGCCAAGTCGCCAACTGAGTTATGGCTCATCATTGAGGGATTTTCACAGGAGTAGTTTTGTTTGTATTACTATTATTTATATTTCTTTTATCTCATTGATTAGTCATCAATATCTAACGTATTTTTTTAGTCAGGAGATCGTCGAGACCATGGTATGACCATTAGAAAAAAGTTAGATAACACATACGTTAGTAATATATATTTCATATACTAAAATATCTTTTTATTCTGTAGGTTATTGTTCGCTCGACAGCAGCTTCTACCAAGTATGCCAACCTTACCGACGATCATGCTGCAGCGCATCCTCCAATAAAAAAAACGACGTGATGAGGATGATCCTGATAGCGTAGCTGGGCAGGATGGGATGCGCCTCAGGCCAGCCAATGCATTAAAGCATACAGGATGTGGGATACATTGACATTTATTATTATCTGTATATATGACATTAAATATATAATAGCAACATTATTTATGTTTTATATAATTTGTGCATGTATTTTTGTTTCTCGGGTTATTTATCAGTTTACTACTACAACACAAAAAAATGACAACTTAACATAATTTAAATTCGGTACAATTAATAATAATACATGACACATAAAACATAAAGATAAAATATTACACTCAACATATCCATGTGTTTGTTTAGTCATTATCGCCCATTAATCTGTACTTCAACCACTTAAATTTCTCTTCCAACTTTTTTCTTCTTCTTGTGCCTCTTTTAGTTTCTCCTTCACTGCCGCAAGTTGTTGTTGTAGCTTAAAGATCCGGAGTTCGTATTCACCGATCATATTTCAAATATAATACAAACATGATATGTAGTATTCCCAGTTAATGGGTTCATCATACTATTCTTCAAATCTACATTGATTTCCATCCTACCAATGGGGAATATAACACAATACTATTAATTAACATGTTATATAAAAAATATTAACAAATACTTTTTCCAAAACAATAACTTACAAGTTGTTGACAGATCCAGCGTCTGCGCCCCATATTGTAATTTCACCAACATGGCTTCAAATCGCACGTTTGCCACAATAACACCTTGGTACGTCATTGCGTCCAGATATTTCATAGTGCAAGAAAAATAAAAAATTAATGGAAAGTTTTTCTATTTGTTTTGTTAAGCGCTAATAATAACTAAAATGCGCTAGGCTTTTATAGGCAGCTAATACACATAACGCATATTGGTGGGGCGCTATGTTTTGCATGACAATGATTCTTTAGGGTACAAGATAACTTTTCCTGAGCGGCAACTTTTTCAGGTCCACAAGACAATACACATAACGAATATTGGTGGAGCGTTATGTTTCGCGTGATAATAATTCTTTAGGGTACAAGACAGTTCTTTCTAGAGCGGCGGCTTTTTCAGGTCGACAAGACAATACACATAACGAATATTGGTGGGGCGCTATGTTTCACGTGATAATAATTGTTTAGGGAATAAGACAACTTTTTCAGAACAACAGCCTTTTCAGGTCGACAAGATAATACACATAACGCATACTGGTGGCACGCAATATTTCGCATGATACTGATTCTTTATTGTATAAGAAAGCTTCTTAAACTAAACCAAGAGATATGTATTCAAATACCATTTAAAGCAACATCATAACATCCATTTTTAAAATGCCACTAACATTTAATAAGTGGTACAAGAAGAGGCAAAAATAGTGAAGGTAGTTCAACAGATCCTCATGGAACATGTCTTAACACTATTGATCCCTACCTTGAAAAAATATGCTAGGTTACTATACTGATTTGGTTGATGAAAAGTGGTATGGTGTTATGCATCCCTTGGAAAATAAGCCTACCAATATACACACTGATCTCAAAGTTGCGGGACACATTATTGAAGGCGAAGCACATTCTACAAAGCTTGGAGGTATGCGAATTTGGAGCGAAAAACTACAATGTGTTCCCCTTTACTCAAAATGATGTGATTATGAAGTATTTCATCACTGGCATGGACTTGTTGTACCACAAGAACTGTACACAACCTTTCAAACAAACACACACAAAGATGAACTAGAAGTTATTAGGCATTTGATGAAGGAGATTCTAAAGTTAGAAATAACACTAATTGTTCATCATGCAATGGATGATCTTAACTACCTGGAAGGAACGGAGGATCAGTACTAGGATTTATTAAACAATGAAAAATTGCATAGAGATAATGATTATCCTATTTTTCCAAAAGTTATCGAGTGGGAGGGACTACCTAAGTTTCTACCATAGACGGTGGACGTAGGAGTCTCATATTATTGTAAAAATCAAGCAAGTGGTCTTATTGATGATAGCGATGAAATACGAGAAATGTGTGTCAACTTGGGCCTAGATTACGATGCCCTCGGTCTCGAAGGGTACATATACGATGTTGACGAAGAAGATGAAGACAGTGACAATAAAATAGTGCCAGACAACAACGATAATGGTAAATGACAATTTTTTTTTCTTGGGGTGTATGTTAAATTGTTGTAATGAAGTATTAATGCTAAATATCAATTAGATTTAACCCCATTGGAACCATAGTTTTATTTCATACATTTTGCAAGCTGAACATTTACATACATTTATTACAACAAATTACTGCAACAAAATACTACGTTTATCCTTGATAATTGGACAAATTGGATGAACTTCCACCGGGAGCTGAATTACCACCCTACCCAAAACCATTTGAAGGATATTTAAGACGCTCGTGTCCTGTTTGGAAATATTACGCGTTATTTTTTGCACTTGTCATTGACACACATAATCCTTGTTACACATAATTTTAAATGGTTCCGGCGGCCAATAATACTCAGTGCCCACTGGTTGCAACTGTCCACTATAGGTGTTGAAGTATGCAGTAACACTATTTTGTTTATCAACGTAACTCGTTGCTGCGAAACCTGTATGTTGAAAGCACTTCATGGCATGTGAGCACAACATGTGATATATGTACCATTTTTCACAAGAGCATAACCTTCTAGCTTCATTAGTGGTATGTGTATTATTATTTCGGTTGTGATGAATAGTAGTGCGAACTTAAAAAATATTTTTCTCATTTTAATACTGCAAAAATGAATGCTATTGTGCTCGCTCCCCGTATTTCTCAAATCTTTTAATTGGTATTGGCATAAATTCGACACTTCTTTCCATCAATGATGATGCACCTCTCGATCTTTCAACAAACCTCTCCGCCATCTGCTTGAATGATATCCACACCATGGCAGTGACAGGCGATCCACGTGCGGACTTCAATAACCCGTTGAAAGATTCTGACACATTTATAGTCAGAATTCGCCATCTTCTTCTGCCATCCTCATGCAAAGTCCACTTGTCAAGCTCATGTCGCATCAACCAACTTGGTCTTCCTATCTGATTAACTCCAATCGCCTCCTGAATTTACACTGCTTGGTGATCTGTTGCAGCCATCCACATTAAATTATGCAAGTCCTTATTCAGATAAGCCCTCTGGAAGTTGGCCTTCAAGTACCTAACACAGTAACGGTGGTAGGCATATGGTTCCCGCCATGCACGCAAATGCTGTACAAAACTTAAAATACTATCATGATGTTAGACAAATACCTGAATGTTGTCTGATAACACATTCCTTCAAGTGGTTCAAAATGTCCACGTCTCTTGGATTTTATTGGCACAAATAGCAAATGCTAGGGGAAATATACCTCCATTAGCATCTACTGCAACGACGATCAACAACTTAATATCATACTTTTCATAGACATGAGTGAAATCTATGGATATTACTGGCCGACAATGCACAAAATCATCAATGGCTGGTTTAAATGCTAGAACACATATCTGAATATGTATTTTGGTATTCCCAGACTCCGCTCAAGCTTCCATTCAACAACAGTCCCAAGTTTAAAGTGTTGCAATGCAGTCATGTACATGGGTAGGGAGGCAAAGGACTTATCCCAGTTATCATAAACAATTTCAAATGCACATTTACGCCCAAAAAATGCCTTTCTTTTGGTAATGGTACATCTATATACCTGGCGGACAGATGTTATACACTCTTTGATCTTGTACCTTATAAAAACTTTAATGTGTGGAATCAAGTCAACACTCAAGTTAAAACGATTCCCACTGAATGTGTTCATTTCACAATTCTGGGTGCCAATGTATTTACCCACAACCCACATATTTATTTCCAGCTTCCTGGCACGCATCATCCAATTACAACTCATAGACCATCAACGATAAATAACCTTGTATACTTCCGGAGATGACTCATGAATCACAATCTCACGATAATCTTTTACGATGTACATTCACACCACACTGCTTAGGCGCGCTTTATCAGCAAAAAGGATGCCCTTTGACAATACCGTTGCTCTAGATTCATCCCACATTGTTGTTCCAATTTCGTCAAGATCCCTTGTGAGGGCATCCACATCCGACATACTTGGCAACTGATCAAGGTAAGAAATATCCCTTGAATGAAACGACACATGGGAGTCGTACACTCTTGGTCTAATGGGAGATAGAGCATTCTCCCTCGTCAAATCAGGTTCAGCTTTCTCGTCCTCCTCATCATCGCCCCCATGAGGAAAGGGTGTGTCATTTTCAGACTCATCAAAATTATTTTCATAATCACTATTATCTTTCTCTCTCTATGCATCTGCCTGATCCTGATTAAATATGTCGTCTTCGGGCAATTGAGTAAGGACATGACCTTCAAGTTGCTCGTTTTCACTGCACAACCAATAAAATAACGAGTTTCTCAAATTCATCGAAACTTTACGTATAAACTTTATCACTTCACTTACAAATCATAATGTGCTGATATCCCATGATGTACATTATCCTATTGATGATGACTCCTAAATGGGCCATCATGATCCAGCATACCAAAACTAGGCATATTCTAACTGGCCGTTGGTTCATAACTTATAAAATTCATATCTGGTCGGTAACCCCTAGGAATATATGAGTGTTAATATAAATTCAATACATAGAAATAAATATCATAATACAAAAGAAAATTGAAGTTTACCACTCGGCTTGTGGATTGTGTAAACTTGGGAAGAAACTATTTCCTCGCTCCTCGTTCGCCCGTGAAGACAAGTTTAGATCAGGTCAAACATTTCACCTGGAACCTGTTCGGCTAAAACTGCTCCAAAATAACCACCTGATGATTGAGGGATATCCCTACTTTGCTGTACCTCACTATTGCGAACGTCTTCAGCATTGACGTGCATTTCAATATTTTTATCACAAGAAGTTTCCGGTGTTCATCCGGAGTCTTCAAAAAATCTGTCAGATTTTTATTGTCTTCGATGTTAAACTCAGCATAACAAGCAACCCCTTGCAGAATAACATCATACAGATATCTTTTGGTTACTTTAATATTCACCGAACATTTGCCCACACTCATTTTTTTTTTACATAAAAAACGATACCAATGTACGTACTCCATTGTAAGTGGCAACTAAACATGACATTGTGGAGAACAACTATAGCGTACTAAGTTATTCTCTACCACAACCTCACCTCCCCCTCCCCCCTCCCCTAATATAGTAAAACCCTTATTTTTCGCTCTTTGGACATGATGACAAAATGCAAAATAACTTAACGAACAAATATTTCGGAATACCTAAATGGATTTTTACAAAATTCCGAAACTCCTTAAATAAGGAAAAAATCAGTCCGGGAGATACAATTATTTGATATATAGCGCCTTATATATGCGCGCTATACCCCTATAAATTATTGTTGTATCAGTTAAGTGCATATGAATTATTATGGGGTCAACTTTTATATATAACGTGGTTATTCACCGTGATATACCTTAACTGACAAACGTACCAATAAAGTGTAGTGCGATAAGTAACTGCGCTATATATAAGATGGTGCCCAATCTTTTTATACCTATTTTGTGTCGCTTGAATCCATTGAAACCACAATTAGGCTTCAGACTCTCGCCGAATAGACTTTGCTGTAACTGCTCCTCGGCGTGGTGGTAACATTTTAAACCTACCATTCCCTCTTTTACACTTTAATTTTATTTCACCCATAGCCTTCACTGAATGAACATGTACAATTTATATTCCTTCTAGCTTGTTTGGCTGTGTTTATTTTTGGCTAAAAGTATTTTTTTCTTGGTAGCTATGTAATTTGGCCAAATTTTTAAAAGAAAAAAAAGTGCTGTAGAATAATAGAAATAATACATACTATATTAGCTTGGCATTATTACAATATACTCAATATTATTCTTATACATAATAAATTATGGCATTTATAATTCATGATTTTTAATACATGAATAAGTACAGAACTGTTTTTTCAAACAATACATGAATAACCACGTGAAGAGTATTTCTGAAAACAAATAATTTTAAAAAACAGTATGCATACATATTATTTTAATACACCAAATTAATACCAAACGATCGGAAAAGTTAAAAATGGTTAATTGAATATGCACGAAGCACAAAGCTTTTCATTTGACGCGTGTGGGGTTAAAAAGTATATTTTCACACTTTTGAAACTTTCTTTAAATTCATGTTTTTGCATTTTAATTCTCAGAAAGTAACAACTTTGAATATTGTACTATGATCCATCGGGATATACAGTCTCAGTAAAGACCAAACAAATTGGAGAAAAAAAGTACTACATAAATTCTCCCATTCCATCAAGGAGAAAGACTATAAAGCTGAATTTACTGCCTTACCTTTTTTTTTTTTAATCCGGTGTCTGGTACTTATGTTAGGGCCCGATTAAATTTGGATTTGCGCCGGAAAATCCCACATTAGGGATAAAACGCTAACTAACAAAGGCGTTTCCGTGCTCATGGGCTCGAACTCGAGACCTCTGGTCAGAGGCAAAGCTAGGATTTGAACCTTATGGTTCGGGATTATAATCCTTTTAAGTTATTGAGTTCTAAATTAATAATTTGTACATATTCATTGAACTTTTTTATACAAATACAAGATTAAAATAAAAGTTACTGGGTTCGATCGAACCCGCAACCAACACTGTGTCTCCGCCTCTGCCTCTGGTTAAGAAAATGAATACTTAACACTCTACCACTCTACCACAACCCTTTAATTAGGCCCCATTCCATAAAGTAGAAAGACTATGAAGCTGAATTTACTGCATGACCTCTCTCTCTTTCTTTTTTTGGTTTCTCACCTGTGTCCGGAAGCTATATTGGACCCCGATTAAATTTGGATTCGCGCCAGAAAGTTTCATATTGGGGGTAAAGCGTTTTTTTAACAAAGATGACTATACCCAAAGGCTCGAACTCGAAACCTTTAATTAAAAATTATAAAGTACTTACCACTACACCACAACTCTTATCGGTGCGTTACCTCTCTTTGTCCATCTTGTCTGCTACTCACATTTTATTGGTATCTGGGCATTGGCCCATTTCTCTGTTTCTTAGCTTTTTTCTACTATGTTATACCTTAAATAGTATCTCTTTGAATTATCAATCTCAATGTCCTTTATTTTCTTCTTCTAAAACCCCAGCAACAACAAAGACTCAGTATGTAAAGCCAATTATTTTAAAATTGATTTCATATTTGATTTGGCCAAAAAAAAAATTCTTAATCAAGTTATTCAATCCCAAATATAATAATAGATAAATTTTCGCTTAGCTTATGCGGGTTTCTGCTAAGCTAATCAAAAATTTATGTAGTATTATTTTATACGGGGTAAATAAGCTATCTGTTGTGACACGTGTAAGGTTAAAAAGTTTATCTCAACTTTTGAAACTTTACTTTAAATTGGTGTCATTTACTGATTTGAATTTTCATTGTAAGAAAGCAATAACTAGGGGTCTCAATGGATATTTAAAATCTGTCTAAATCGATCGAATCGTATTGCACCGAATCAATTTTTAGGTTTTTTCAAATACAACTATTGATTTTTATATAAATCTACAATCGTACCGATAATTAGGGTAGGTTTTTTATTTTAAAAAAATAATCCGTAAAAATATCGAACTGTACCGAATAAATTTCTAGGTGAAAAATTATATATTAATTTTAAAAATAATAAAGATTAAAATTTTCCTTGGGCCATGAAATTATGAAAATGCTTACAAGCCAATAAGTAATTAAAATCATAATCCTAATTCCCAAACATATTATGCTACTCCTACTGAAACTAAATTATTTTCAGTATATTTACTAGCAAGACACAAAGTATTCTAGCGATTATGAGTACCAAACTACTATGTATTGAATATGTTTCCTTTCGTCTGGTTTAGATTTATGAATATTTAATCTTCTATAGACTTTATTCTTGACTCCAAGGTTGGTTAATATTTTTCTACTTGTGTGATTTATCTTTTCTTTGTCTTTGCTAGTTTCTTTTACGTTGTTGTAAAGTAGTGGATGGATCCATATTCTAGCCATCTTTTATGTTTCTTAATTCATTACCGTTTAAATAGTAAAATTATCTAAGGAGTTTCGCTAATTCATATAAAAGTATATATATTATTGCATTCTATTTTTACTATTGACTTTTACATGATATTTTAAAAAATATCGAAAATTAACCAAACCGTACCGATACCAAAGAGAAACCGACATGATTGGGATAGTTTCGAAAAATTTAATTTTAGTTATACATAATAGAATAACCGAAAAATTGGTATGATACAAATTTTATAAAATAATCCCCCAAACCAAAACATTGACACCCCTAGCAATAACATTATACTCCCTCTGTTTTAATTTATGTTAACTTATTTTCTTTTTAGTTTGTTAGACTTATAAAGGAAAATGGCTAAATGGCTGATAATATTTGTTGGGCTTCATTCTATTAATCATAATAGTGGCCCAATTGTATTTGGGCCACCGGGTCACAGGCCCAATTCTATGTATATAGTTTTAGTTATTATTTTTGTAAATGAAGGTTTTCAGATTCATTTTTGGAAAAATAATAGAAAGATCTACTTCTCTCTCTTTCTCTTCTCTCTCTTTCTCGAAGTTTCTCTCAAACATGGCTACCTCTTTGCTTCATTTTTTCTTTCAATCTTATAACATTTAACATGGTATCAGAGCGTCGATCCTGTTAGTTCATATTATTCGCTTCAGATTGATGCTGGTTACATCGTTCTTCGTCGAATTTTTAGTGTTTGTTAATTTCATTCTGAAATAGGGTTTTCCTCAAATTTGCTGAAGATTTCTTCGGAATTGATTACTTACCTCTACTGGATTTTTGGTTGTGATGAAGATATTAGGTGTTTTTCCGATTATTTCGAGCTAGGGTTCGGATTGCTTCGAGTTAGGGTTTCCTCGTAACTCTTGTTGAGCTGACTGAAGTTTCTTCTTCAATTTTACAAGGCTGTTCTCTTTTCGGTTGCAAAAGAGGGGGGTAAATCAATTGTTCTTCACATTTTTTTTAAGACACTAGTTTGATTTTTTTATGTTTTTATGTCACTCTACATTTTACAATGACGAATGATAATCCTGCTATTACACCTTCTTCGTCATCTACTGCACCTCGCACTGTGTTTCATGAGGATGATTTTACACATCCTTGTCACCCTCTATATATGCATCCTTCAGATGTACTAGGTGCTTCTTTGGTTTCTAGTCCGTTTGACGGCACTTGCTATGGCAGTTGGAGGAGAAACATTTTAGTTGCCCTCTCTATTCGAAATAAACTTGATTTTATTAGTGGTTCTTCTACAAAACCACCTATTGGATCTCCTCTGGCTCGCCAATGGCAAAGATGCAATGATCTTGTAGTATCATGGTTGATTAATTCTCTGTCAAAGGAAATATCTCGTAGTGTTGAATTTTCTGAGTATGCCAAAGATATTTGGTGTGAATTGGAAGAGAGATATGGCAAGGCTGATGGGGCTAGAATTTTTGAGCTACAGAAAGAATTAGCTCACATTTCCCAAGGGTCTTTAGACATAGCCTCATATTTTAACAAAATTAAACAACTCTGGGATGAGATTGCATCCTACAAGAGCAGAGTTTGTACTTGTGGGGGAAAAGCTGCTGAGGATGAAGAGCAGAAGGTTTATCAGTTCCTTATGGGTCTGAATGATACCTATATGCAGACTCGCAGCAATATTCTAATGATGAAGCCACTTCCAACTATTGGAAATGTGTACAGCATCATATTGTCTGATGAAAAACAGAGACAAGTGTCTTCTGCCTCTCAATTTTCATCTCAATCTGCTTCCTTCCATGCTGGTACTTACAAGCCTTCATTTCCTTCCAAGGTTTCTTTTGATGGGACCAGGAACTCTGTTACTTGCAAGTACTGCAAGAAACCTGGTCACTCTATTGATAAATGCTATAAGCTGCATGGATATCCATCTAATTTCAAGTTCAACAAAGGTCCTCCCGCTCATCGCAGATCTGCTGCACATGTTGAACTTGACCCTCCTGGGGCTAATAGTGTGCCTGGTACTTCTGTTGAGCATGAGAATTCTTCTGTTATACCTGGCCTGACCAAGGATCAATACTCCCAACTGATGACTTTATTGCAACAATCCCAAATTTCTGCTGCTTCCCCACAACCTCCACCTCTTTTGGCTTCTGCTAACTTTGCTGGTAAGCTCATGCCTTATGAGGGTGTTTCTTATGGAGCTTGTATGTTATCTAGTGTGAATGGTATTGTTTGGATAATAGACTCAGGATCAACTGATCATATGACATCCATTAAAAGCCTACTATTTGACATAATCACCCTTCATATTCCTTATCTTGTGTCTCTTCCAAATGGGTATAAAGTTAAAGTCACAAATGTTGGATCTTTAGCTTTATTTCCTGATTTAATCCTTCATAATGTTCTGTACATTCCTAGTTTCAAACATAATCTCATTTCTGTTCACAAACTTTTCAATCATTGGGATGATGTTGTTCAGTTTACCAAGTTTGCTTGCACATTCCAGGGCCCTTCAGTGAAGAAGCCAGTGGTGCTTGGTAGGCTGGATACTGGACTTTACAAGCTATTTCAGCATGTGACTTCACCCACTGATTCTGTTCCTATGAACTCTTGTTCTTCAGTTGTTTCATCTTTTCCTGGTTCTTCTTTACCTGTATCTTCTACTGCTGTTATTAGTGAAAATAACAATTCATCTGTAAATATCATTGTTGATTCAAATAAAGTAAATAAATCTGATGTTGTTTGGCATTATAGACTTGGACATGTGCCATTTTCCAAGATGAAGTTTATTTCTGGTATTAATGGTGACTTGTCCTCCAAACAGTCATTCACTTGTCCCATTTTCCCACTAGCAAGGCAAACTAGGCTTCCATTTCCTGATAGTTCCATTCAATCCTCCCATTCTTTTCAACTCATTCATATAGATACTTGGGGTCCTTACTCTACTCCTACTCATTCTGGTGCTAGGTATTTCCTTACTATAGTAGATGACTACACTAGGGCCACCTGGACACATTTATTGGGAGCTAAAAGCAATGCTTTTGATCTATTGAAAGCTTTTATTTCCATGGT
The DNA here is from genome assembly GCA_026770625.1 of Nicotiana glauca. Taxonomy (NCBI): domain Eukaryota; kingdom Viridiplantae; phylum Streptophyta; class Magnoliopsida; order Solanales; family Solanaceae; genus Nicotiana; species Nicotiana glauca. Next base: position 48,776 of record MU669047.1, read on the forward strand.
TGAAACCCAGTTTCATACTACAGTCAAGACTGTCAGAAGTGACAATGCTTTAGAATTAGGATCCTCTTCTTCTGGGGCTCTCTTCTTTTCTCAAAAAGGTATTATTCATCAAACATCTTGTCCACACACTCCACAACAGAATGGTGTGGTAGAAAGGAAACATAGACATTTACTAGAAACTGCTAGGGCTCTCTTATTTCAATCTCATCTTCCTGTGAAGTTTTGGGGAGACTGTCTACTTACTGCCACATATTTAATTAACAGATTCCCTTCTCCCATCCTAAATAACAAGAGTCCCTATGAACTGCTTTTTGGAAAACCTCCCATCTATTCCCATCTAAGGTCTTTTGGATGCTTGTGCTACTCTACTATACCTATGGTGCATCAGGACAAATTTCACGCTAGATCTATACCTTGTGTTTTTCTAGGATACCCTTTTGCCAAAAAAGGTTACAAACTCCTAAATAAGTCTTGTTTTGTCTCAAGAGATGTTATTTTTCATGAACACATTTTTCCTTTTCTTACCTTTTCTACTTCTCCTTCACCTACATTGCCTTATCCTCTATCTCCTGACCATTTCTCTTATGATTCACCTTCCTCTATGTCCAATCCTCCTCCTGCTTCTTCACCTCCTGTTTTAACCACTTCTCCATTCTATTCTCCTCCTCCTCCTTCTTCTTCTATTTTCACTCCAATTTTTTCCTCTGATATTTCAGTTTCTCCTCCACCTTCTCCTGATACTGTTTATTCTGCTCCCTCTTCTAATACTCCTCCCATTAGAAGATCTAGCAGACCTCATTCTGTCCCTGCCTATCTTCAGGATTTTATTTGCTCCAACCTTCCCAAGTCTGGATCTGTTTCTTCTTGTTCTGAGTCTACATCCTTCAATGCTACCATTTCACAGCTTCACATTCCTGAGCCTTACACTTACTCACAGGCTGCTGCTGTCCCTGAGTGGCAGGAGGCCATGAGGAAGGAGTTTGAGGCTTTGGAGGCAAATAGAACTTGGGATATAGTTGAATTACCCCCTGGTAAAAAGCCTATAGGCTGCAAATGGGTATATAAAGTAAAATACAAGGCTGATGGGACTCTAGAGAGGTACAAGGCCAGGTTGGTTGTTAGAGGTGATACTCAGGTTGAAAGGGTTGATTTCCATGAAACATTTTCCCCTGTTGTCAAAATGTCTACTGTGAAAACATTGATTGTTGTGGCTGTAAAACAGCACTGGTCCTTGTTTCAACTTGATGTTAATAATGCTTTCTTGCATGGGGATTTTGATGAAGAGGTTTTCATGAAAATACCTCCTGGTTTATCTGTTTCTCCCTCTTCAT
>MU669047.1:53780-67249 GCA_026770625.1 Nicotiana glauca
GTATATAGTTTTAGTTATTATTTTTGTAAATGAAGGTTTTCAGATTCATTTTTGGAAAAATAATAGAAAGATCTACTTCTCTCTCTTTCTCTTCTCTCTCTTTCTCGAAGTTTCTCTCAAACATGGCTACCTCTTTGCTTCATTGTTTCTTTCAATCTTATAACATTTAACATAGTTCGTCCCAAAAAGAATGATCTCTTTCCTTATTTGAAAATAATTTACCTTTATGCAATGATTATTACACAAAATATATGTCATATTTTACACCACAAATTCAAAAGTCTTAGGCCCCGTTTGGCCATGAGTTTGGCCAAAATAAATTTGGGATTTATTTTCAAAACTCATGTTTGGCCATAAATTTTGCCCACATTTTGGCGAAATCTCAAATCTCAAACCCAAATCTCAAAATCACCTCAATTGTTGATTTTACGCCAATATCCCAAAACTTAGGAATTATATATATGTTTTTTCAAAATAAAGTTGGAAAATAAGTTTTGAAAATGTATGTCCAAACATATTTTCATCTTCAAACCAAACTTCACCCAAATTAAATTTTTCAAAACAAATTTGGAATCTATGCCCAAACGCTAGCTTAGTATCTCTATTCTTAAACTGTGTGCCAAGTCAAATAGGTTTACATAAATTAAAACTAAGGGATATTACATTGTAATGATACATCAGTATATACAGTATCTCAACAAACAACAACAAGCACAACAATGATGCAGTAAATTTCACAAATATGATCCGAAGAAAATAGTGTGGACACAGAATTTTTGCCTGCTCGAGTGAGTAGACACTGTCTCAACAAAGACCAAACAAATTGGAGAAAATGGTACCCCAAATAAATTCTCTCAATCTATAAAGCAAAAAGAGTAAAAGCTGAATTTACTCTCTCTGTCCCTCTTGTTTGCTTCTCACATTCTTTATATCTGAGCTTTGTCCTCTTTCTCTGTTTCTCACCTTTGTTCTATTTGAATTTTCATTTTCTCACTGTCCTATATTCTCTTATTTTTTTGTCTTTAAAACCCCATCAACAACAAAAGGAAAACTCATTTCAGGCTCCTTTAAAAAATCCTACCATTCCCTCTTCATTTTTATAAAAAGAGTCAACTTTGATCAATATCAAATATTCTACTGGTTTCTTTGCTATAACACCAAAATGGATGTAAGTAACTCGTAATCTCTTAATTTTCCGTTGTTTTTTTATTAGATTATTCCAAAAAATGAGATATTGTCACCTTATATTATTTTAATGACCCGTTTATCCCTAACAAATTTTTCCTTTTTTTCGAATTTTTTTTCTTCAAAAATATGTTTGTCCATACAATTCTATAAGTTTTTGGAAATTTTTCGAAAATTAGTTTTTCCAAAATTAATAAATGGTTTTGAGCACTTTCTTGAAATTTTTTAAAAAATAATATTTTTCGAGTGAAATGTATGTCTACACATTATTTCAAATTTCAAATACCATTTTTTAACTTAATTCCAAATACTATTTTTTTTTTCAAAAATTACAATTTTAATGTCCAAACGTAGGACTAAGGTTGTGTTTAAGGTTGACTTACGGGAAAGTCTATTTTCTTCACATGATATCAGTGTCCGACTTATCCATACTATTGTGTTTTCAATGTTGGACTCTATAGCCGATTATATTTATTGTTTATTTTTTCTAGCCACGTTCATATATTATATATTGATTATATATAAATATACATATATAATACATAAGTTATGCATATATTATACCTTCAGTCGTTATTTTTAGTTTAAGCAACTGCATTAACGGCTATTTGGGTTAATTCTTCGGCAATTACATAGTCCAATTTATCACCTAACTTTTCAGCTTTAGTTAGGCCAAATATCCATTTTTTATTGTATTGTTGGAAAGTTGTCTTTTTGAAGAAGAGTTTATCAATGTTGTTGATTTTTATTTTTTATTTTTGGTTCAAAACAGGAGAGTAACAATTACTTTAGGAGGAGCCATGTTCCAGCATTTGGTAGCTGGGATTGTAACAATAATAATGAAATTCCAATTCCTTTTACAGAGTGTTTTGAATCAGCAAGGCAAGCTCGTTTGTTTCAATACAGCTATTCTCAAGACTCTGATTTGTATGTCACTGGTGATCTTTACCAGAATGATATTGTTACACCTACCATGATCGTTGTTCCTCGTCGTAAGGTAATTTTCTTTACCTCGCTATACAGTGTAATTTTTCGACAAAAAAATATATTTATTATCCCCTTGAACAAAGGTGGCTCCACCACTTATCAGCGTTAGCTTAGCTTATTTCTCTATTATCACCAAGGGGTTGGCCATCTTTGTTCAAGATGTTGATACCCTTTATCAGAAAATTATGTGTACTAGATATGTATTTTTTTTTATTATACATATATATATATATAATCAGAAGCAGTGGCGAAGTTAAATTTTTCATCTAGGGGAGTCAAAATATAAAGAAATAAACTCACCAAAAAGTCAAGGAGAGTCAATATATATATATATATATATATATTTTTTTTTTTCTTTTTTAATACCCAATTACACAGTATAATTTTCCGATGTAGGAGTATCGGTTGACATGCTTGGGTCCATGTGGCTCTTCCACTGAGCAGAGGTAGAGCCACCTAATCCCGGAAAATTATACTGCATAACTAGGTGTGTATATATATATATATATATATATAGAATTCCCTTAATTATTTGTGCATTTTTTAAATATTTTGACACCCCTTAGTAAAAATTCTCATTTAGTCATTGATACCTTGGCTTTTATGTGGTTGCTTCTTTGAATTTTGACACTCTTTCATGTGAAATTCATGTGTACGCCACTTGTTATATCCATTGAAGAATAAAAAGCGCAAATGACACTGTATAACTGCTCTCAAAATAATAGCCAAAAATGTACTATATATATTATATACATTTTGTATGTTATATACTAGAATTATACACTTTTTTGGATATTGAATGTAAATAATTTCTCGCGGGCTAAAATAATACCACCATTGAAGTTCAACAAACTAAGGTTACTATTGGATGTGATTTTCTCTGGATATATTCTTTGTTTTTAGTATATGAAAAGCAAAAATTAACTGTAAAAGTGTGATTAGCAGAAAAAAGCAAGTTACAAAGAAGCAAGAAAAGAAGCATGGGTGATGTGTGATTTTGAGAAAGAACCATCCAGCCCTGTGCCTATATCTCCTCCAACTGCTATAAGTGTGCCCAAAAAGCCTATTGATGAAGATCTCTACGAGATTTCCCCTGAGTTGCTATATGCAAAGCCTACAAGGGTAGGTCCTTTTAACTTCTCCTATTTTAGGCGTTTCAGGATTTTAATTCAATAAGCTAAGTGTGTTCTGCCGAACCCATAACTTAGTTAATTACTAACTTCTGTTGTACTCGTAACTTTTATTGTGGCTCTGCCCCTGCTTCTATCCTTATTACAATTATTACTAGCGCCGACCTAGACCTTGGTGCCGCTAGTAGTGATTGCTGATGAGCAAATCGTATCGAAGTTGTTAAAAACGGGTTGGACAAATCGGTCACATCTCGATCCACCTATATTTCTTGCAAATCAAAAACTAGTAGTTGCCTCTACCTTCCGCTCTCTCCTATGTTAGCGGATTCAAGATTTATATTTTATGAATTCAGTTTTTAAGATTTTAACGTTGAATTCATTTTACTGTTAGAATTATGAGTTCAAAAGTCATACTTGTTGAGATTTTAGTAGATCTTTGCGTGAATGCTTGCGCATGTATGTATGTAGGGACTTTTTGTGGGCCAAAAACTGAAAATGATAGCCCTTCTTTTGTGGTGTCAAACCATATGATAAATAGTTCTGAAGTGACAGTGCTTAAAGTGGTAATCTTTTTGACAGAGAAAAAGCAAAGAGAAGAGTGATTGATGAGTTGAGTTCTAACGAAAATGGTACTAGTAAAGAAGATTACTTTTTGGTTTATTTAATTTTTATTGCACTACATGTTAAAAATTAATTAACAAGACAATCTCATTTATATAGAAAAAAGATTTTTTTGAAAACTCCTTTTCCTGAGGTTACAATATGCAACCTTATTTAAGTGTCAATACTTTTTCCTCGTGCTAAACTTTTTCCTTTGATTTATTTAAACTCTTTTCAGAAGGGCGTCCGGGCAATCATCTCGAGCTGTCTGCGGCCTGCTTGTGCTTGTTGAACATGGTGCAAGCAAAAGAAGAGAAAATCTAGAAAGTATCGAACTAGTAGTTTGTCTGCATGGTGATTTTGTCTATATTTATAGTTATGTTTGCAGTCTTTTGTTGGGTTCAAACCAGTAAAAAGTGACCCAAAAAAGAAGATAGAATCTTCTCTTTTATTCTCTTAGTTGCTAAACGTATGTTTCTTCTTGGAAGTATTTTGATGTCCTAGTACTATGTAGTGTTTAAGTGGAATCTTGGAGCAACGGTAAACTATTATTTTCGTGTGATCTATAGATTACGAGTTCAAACTGTGGAATTAATCATTAATGCATGCACCAAACCCTTTGGATGTGGCTCTTTCCTAACCCTGTGTAAACACTAAATATTTCGTGCATCGGACTACCCTTTAGTATTATACTAGTGTTGGCTTTTGTAATTTTAAATATCTTGAGGTACTGTGGGAAATTGGCATACCAAGCATATATTAATGTATGAGAAAAATGAGAAATCTCTCCCTCGTGTCTTTATTTATGATGTCCCCTCCGCTTTTTCAGCTTTCCATCTTTATTCTTTTGTAAGATCGTTTCACTGTCGTTTTATTAATTATCAATTAAAGTCTCAGTTAGCTAACTGAACAAAATTTTGGAGGTATGCAACATTCATTTGTTAATGTTTAAAGAAAATATTTCCCATCTATGTTCTGAAGAAAAGAACATGCTACACTGATTGTGTATTTATACCTTAAATCCCTACGTAAAAAACTTAAAACTTCGATTCAGACTAATCATCAATGTCTAAACTGAAAGTGAATTTATGGCCTTATTGGGAACATCTTTATACTTTGCCTGCCATCCATAGAGGCTTTTCTCTTTTTCTTTCTTTTGATCATAATAGAAAGACTAACCAAAAATGAATTAACACTACTTTTCGCTTTTTAGCCTGTCTAATGTATTAACACTGAAACAAAAGGTGGATTAAAAGGATGTAACGAGTGATTCATTAAAAGAAGCAACAAAAACAACTTTAGTTGACTAAAAAGGAAGTAAAGAAACAAATCAAAGGGACTATATCACATTAGTGAAGTGACAAAATAGTCAAGAATACCCCATCTCACCAGACAATACCCAAATAATTCTACAATGCCTGCCTTTGTCGATGCAACGAATATTTCATCCAGAAAAAGACATAAAGTAGCTCTATAGGTCCGAACTATTAGTTAAGCACCTAAATTTCGCGAAGGATCTTACGTTTTGTGCTTAATATATTGTGACGATCCAAAAGGTCATCACCATTTTTCTCTCATTTTCGCACTTTCGAGGCCTTGAAAACCTCACTTTTAGTCGCCTCGATTTGCGTGCGCAGTCCGGACGCGTAGCCGGAAAGCTTAAATATGAATTCTGTGTAAAAATTAATGAATTTTGATATTAATATGATTAAAGTTGACTTTGGTCAATATTTTGGGTAAACGGACCCGGACCCGTGAATTGACGGTTCCGGAGGGTCCGTAGGAAAATATGGGACTTGGACATATGTCCGGAATCGAATTCCGAGGTCCAAGCCCGAGAAATGAATTTTTGTGTGAAATTGTTTTCTGAAATTAATTAAGGAAAATGGAAAGGAAATTTGATCAGAAGACTATGGTATCGGGCTCGTATTTTGGTTCCGACGCCCGGTACAAGTCTGATATGTGATTTAAGCGCTTTCTGTAAAGTTTGGTTGAAAACGGATGTCATTTGACGTGTTTCAGACTTAAAAATGAAAATTTGTGTCTTATGAAAAGTTGGAAGAAATCATGTGATTTGAGACTTAATTCTATGTATATGATGTTATTTTGGCGATTTGATCACACGAGTAAGTCCGTAGGATGTTTTCGAGGTTGTGTGCATAATTGGTTTGGAGCCCCGAGGGCTCGGGTGAGTTTTGGATAGGCCACGCATTGCATTTTTGAATTTGTAAAGATCTGGTATGAAGGCTTCTATGGTTTTCGCAAATGCGAAGACTGGACTCGCAATTGCATTGCGAAGTCTGGGAAATCCAGGCAGAGGTCGCAAATACGACGATTTCTCTCGCAAATGCGAGGTGTCACCTTTCGCAAATGCGATCAGGTTTTCGCAAATGCGAAACCTGTCAACTAGATCGGGGTTCGCAAATGCGAACTTAAGTGTCGCATTTCCCAAGCATGCAGGGTTCGCATTTCCCATACCTGAGGCCTGCAATTTTTCATACTTAGACGAATTTTAACCCTCATTTCTTCATTCTTTCAACTCAAACACTCCATAGGCGATTTTCCAAGAAAACTTTCTTCCACACATCATTTGTAAGTCAATTTTTACTTAATCCATTCAATCATTTACATCATTTATCATGTTTTCATCTTAAAATCAAGGATTTTCATAAGTGAAAATGGAGATTTTGGGTAGAACCTAGGTTTTCTTCAAATTGGGGAGTTGGACCTCAATTTGAGGTCCGATTTCAAAACAAATCATAGATATGAACTCATGGGGGGAATAGGTAACTAGGTTTTGGTTCAAACCTAGGGTTTTGACTACGTGGGCCCGGGGCGTTTTGGGAATTTTTGAGTAAAACTTTAGAAAATTCATTTTCAAGCATTCAAATTGATTCAATTAGCATTTATTGATACATTCAAATAATTTATGACTAGATTCGAGCGGTTTGGTGGTGAATTCGAGGGGTAAAGCTATACTAGAGGCTTGAGTTGAGTTTGGAGCATTCGAGGTAAGTGTTTGATCTAGCTTTGGCTTGAGGGAATATGAGTAGAGTCTTATTTGCTAATTGCTATTTGTCGAGTATGGTGTATAGGCATGGTGACGAGTATCTATACACTGGTGTCTAGCATGACCGTGTATTCTTATATTGAGATTATCCAGAATTGTTGTGACTCTTCCATGCTTATTTGATGACTTCTATATACTGTAAAGAGCATGGGACAAAGATTATGATTACTAAACTCCGTGGAGCAATGACTCGAGTTGTGTTACGAATTGAGAAGTTATATGATATGAAATGACTCTTGGAGCGATGGCTCGAATGTTAAAGTGAATTATAAGTGAGAAGTGTAAGAAAGAGAAAGAGTTGATGGTTACTCCCTTGCCGGGTCGTGTTATTGGTTTTGTTGATTTTTCTCTCTTGCCGGGATTTAGTTGTGTTGTTATATTCCCTTGCCGGGATTGCTGTCATTAGTTGTTAACCCCTTACCCTTTACTTGTGATTCTTGACTGGGTGAGGTTTGTTATTTATATATGGATCGGGTTGCACGTCGCAACAACACTATATATTTATGGATTGGGTTGCACGCCGCAACAACATTGTATATTTATGGATCAGGTTACACGCCGTAACAGTGATAATTGAGGATCGGGTTGCATGCCACAACAGTATTATTATGTGATCGGATCGGGTTGCGCGCCGCAATAAATTATAGCTTAAGATTGTTTATTCCGGATTTAAGATTCTATTAGTTGTTCTATCCTTAAGTTTAGACTTCTTATTTGAACTGTTGCCTCCCCACAACATGTTCCCCCCTCCTTTTATAAACTGCTTATTTCCTATTTATTTTTCTGCAATATATTTCATAACTGCACAGGTTTATCTGGTAGTCTGGTCTAGCCTCGTCACTACTTCGCCGAGGTTAGGCTAGACACTTACCAGCACATGGGGTCGGTTGTGCTGATGCTACACTCTGTGCATCTTTTTGCACAGATCACAGCGCCGGAGCAGCAGCTTTTGGATAGCAGTAGAGGATTCGGGAGTTGACTTTGGTTCAGAGACCCCGAGGTAGCCTTGCTGACGTCCGCAGGCCCGGAGTCTCTCTATCTCTATTTTAGTTTGTTATCTTTGTACCGAAACAAATAGTTTTATGCTTCATTCGAACCTTGTATTTAGTATTCTCTAGACGTTAGTAAGTATTGTGACACCAGTCTTGGGTAGAGGATTTTGTTAAAACTTTCGCTTTTATATTAAATGCTTCATTGTTTCTAATATTATTGATGTTCGCGAAAAGAGGTAATTGATGATTGGCTTGCCTAGCTCCTACTAGTAGGCACACTACGACTCCCGAGGGTGGGAAATCCTGGTCGTGACAAGTTGGTATCAGAGCACTAGGTTACATAGGTCTCACAACTCACGGACAAACTCGGTAAAGTCTGAGGGATCGGTACGGAGACGTCTGTATTTATCCCCAGAGGCTACGGAGTTAGGAAAGTTTCACATTTGTTCTTTCTTGTCGTGCGATTCTGTTTCTCAAAAAAACTGATTGTCTTTCTACTCTGTTCTTTCGCAGATGGCGAGAACATGTGCTTCCTCTTTTACAGCGCAGAAGCCCGAGCCCCTGTAGCAGCTCCTACGAGGGGCAGAGGGCGAGGCCGAGGCCGTGCCAGAGGCCAAGGCAGGGGTAGAGCTCAGCCCTGAGCAGCAGTCCCAGAGGTGGAGCCTCATGTTGATTATGATGAGGAGGTTCCAGCCCCAGTAGCTCCGATGGGCCCAGCTCATGTACCAGAGGGGTTCATAGCCACCCAGTTCTTCAGGACGCTTTGGTCAAATTGGTAGGCTTTGTGGAGAGCGTCTCTCGACCGGGTTTGTTTCCAGTAGCACCAACCACTTCTCAGGCTGGAGGAGGAGTTCAGACTCCCGCTACACGTACTCCAGAGCAGGTAGCCCCCCAGGCTCAGGTTCCAGTGGTTCAGCTAGCTGTGGCAGTTCAGCCGGATATTGTGACCCAGGCCGGCGATGGAGCAGATATGTACGCAGATGCTTTGTGGAGGCTTGATAGGTTCTCCAAGCTCTTCACCTCCACATTCAGCGGTACTTCTTCAGAGGATCCACAGGATTTTTTATTTAGCTGCCATGAGATCCTTTGGACTATGGGTATTGTGGAGACCAATGGGGTCGACTTCGCCACCTTTCGACTAGCAGGATCCGCCAAGACTTGGTGGAGGGACTATTGTTTATCCAGACCATCAGGGTCACCATCATTGACTTGGGACCAGTTTGCAGAGTTGTTTTTAGAGAAGTTTCTCCCAGTTACTCAGCGAGAGTCTCTTCGCAGGCAGTTTGAGTGCCTCCAGCAGGGCTCTATGACAGTTACTCAATATGAGACCCGGTTCATTGATCTAGCACGCCATGCTATTGTTATACTCCCCACCGAGAGAGAGAGGGTGCGGAGGTTTATTGATGGATTGATTCAGCCGATCCGTCTCCAGATGGCTATGGGAGCCGGGAATGGGATTTCTTTTCAGGAGGCGGCCAATGTGGCCCATAGAGTTGAGATGGCTCTTGCACGTGGAGGTGGTCATGGGTCAGATAAGAGGCCCCATCATGCAGGTAGGTTCAGTGGTACCTCGTTTGGAGGTAGAGATTCTTATGATAGAGGACATCCTCCGAGGCCCTTTCAGTCAGCTCTCCAGGTCTCTCATGGTACTTCAGAGGGTCGTGGTTCTCAGCCACATTATTCTGACCAGCAGCTTCACAGTTCCCCATCAGGTCGACAGGTTCAGTCACAGTCTTTTCGGCTGCAACATTCAGGCGGGTGTTATGAGTGTGGTGAGTATGGTCACATCAGGAGGGCTTGCCCGAGGTTGAGGGGTGCTCAATCATAGCAGCAGGGTCCTCGTCCTATGATACAGGCATCAGGTGATCCACAGGCCACCCAGCCAGCTAGAGGCGGGGGTAGAGGCGATAGAGGTGGAGGTAGAGATCATAGAGGTGGAGCTCGGACCGCCAGAGGTAGAGGCCAGCTAGCAGCCGATCGTCCCAGAGATATGGTTCAGGGAGGTGGGGCCCAGTCCCGGTGTTATGCTCTTCCAGCCAGGCCAGAGGTTGAGTCTTCAGATGCAGTTATTACAGGTACTATTCTGGTCTGTGATGGGGATGCTTCAGTGCTATTTGACCCTGGGTCTACGTATTCGTATGTGTCATCCTATTTTGCACCCCATTTGGTCATGCCTAGTGATGCTTTGGGTATTCCTGTTTATGTATCTACACCGGTGGGTGATTCTATAGTGGTCGACCGAGTGCATCGTTCCTGTGTGGTAGTGTTTGAGGGTCTTGAGACCCCTGTTGATTTATTGCTCTTAGACATGGTGGATTTTGACGTTATATTAGGGATGGATTGGTTGTCCCCGTATCATGCTATCTTAGATTGTCACGCCAAGACCGTGACCTTGGCTTTGCCAGATTTGCCCCATTTGGAGTGGAGAGGGACCCCAGGGCATACCACCCGCAGAGTTATTTCATATGTGAAGGCTCGACGCGTGGTCAAGAAGGGGTGTTTAGCCTATCTGGCGTATGTTCGCGATTCCAGCGCTGAGGTCCCTTCTATTGATTATGTTCCTATGGTTCGAGAGTTCCCCGAGGTTTTCCCTTCAGACCTGCCAGGTATGTCGCCCGACAGGGATATTGATTTTTGTATTGATCTGGCTCCGGGCACTCAGCCCATTTCCATTCTACCGTATCGCGTGGACCCGCCAGAGTTGAAAGAGCTAAAGGATCAGTTGCAGGATTTGCTGGAGAAGGGATTCATTAGACCCAGTGTTTCTTCTTGGGGTGCGCCAGTGTTATTTGTAAAGAAAAAGGATTGTTCGATAAGGATGTGCATTGATTACCGGCAATTGAACAAAGTGACGATTAAGAACAAGTATCCACTGCCGAGGATTGACGATTTGTTCGACCAGCTTTAGGGAGCAAAGGTATTTTCAAAGATAGACTTGAGATCTGGCTACCATCAACTGAGGATTAGGGCGTTTGATGTCCCTAAGACAGCATTCCGCACTCGGTATGGGCATTATGAGTTCCTGGTCATGTCGTTTGGGTTGACCAATGCCCCAGCAGTATTTATGGAGTTGATGAACCGAGTGTTCAGTCCTTATTTAGACTTGTTCGTGATAGTCTTTATTGATGATATTCTGGTGTACTCCCGCAGCTAGGAGGAGCACGAGCAGCACCTCAGAGTGATTCTTTAGACTCTAAAGGATAGTCAGTTATATGCTAAGTTCTCGAAGTGCGAGTTCTGGTTGAGTTCGGTTGCATTTCTGGGTCGCGTTGTATCAGCAGAGGGTATTCAGGTGGACCCGAAGAAGATTGAGGCAGTCAAGAACTGGCCTAGACCAGTATCAGCTACCGAGATTCGGAGTTTCTTAGGGTTAGCAGGCTATTATCGTCAGTTCGTGGAGGAATTTTCATCTATTGCAGCCCCGATGACCAGATTGACCCATAAGGGTGCCCGGTTCAGATGGTCAGATGAGTGTGAGGCGAGCTTTCAGAAGCTCAAGACAGCTCTGACTACAGCATCGGTATTGGTTTTGCCCACAGGTTCAGGTCCTTATACGGTCTATTGTGATGCTTCCCGTATTGGACTTGGTGCAGTATTGATGCAGGATGGCCGAGTCATTGCCTATGCTTCGAGGCAGTTGAAGATCCACGAGAAGAATTATCCGGTTCATGATCTAGATTGGGCAGCCATTGTTCATGCTTTGAAGATTTGGAGGCATTACCTGTATGGTGTGACGTGTGAGGTGTACACTGATCACAAGAGTCTTCAATAGTTGTTCAAGCAAAAGGAGTTGAATTTGAGGCAAAGGAGATGGTTAGAGTTATTGAAAGATTATGATGTTACTATTTTGTATCACCCGGGGAGAGCCAATGTGGTGGCCGATGCATTGAGTAGGAAGTCCGCTAGCATGGGTAGTCTTGCTTATATTCCGGTCAGCCAGAGACCGCTTGCTTTGGATATCCAGGCCCTGGCCAATCGATTTGTGAGGTTGGATATTTCTGAGCCTAGCAGAGTGTTAGCTTGCACGATCTCTCGTTCTTCATTATTGGAGTGTATCCGTGATCAGCAGTTTGATGATCCCCATTTGTGTTTCCTGAGAGACACGATGCAGCGTAGAGGTGCCACGAAGGTGACCTTAGATAGGGATGGTGTTTTGAGATTGCAGGGGCGAGTTTGTATGCCCAATGTCTATGGGATTCGAGAGTTGATCTTAGTAGAGGCCCGTAGTTCTCGGTATTCTATTCACCCGGGCGCCGCTAAGATGTATTAGGACTTGCGGCAGCATTATTGGTGGCGTAGGATGAAGAAGGATATTGTTGCATATGTGGCTCGATGTTTGAACTGTCAGCAGGTTAAGTATGAGCATCAAAGGCCTGGTAGTTTGTTTCAGAGGATTGAGCTTCCCGAGTGGAAGTGAGAGAGGATTACCATGGATTTCGTTACTGGACTTCCATTGACTCGGAAGAAGTTCGATGCGATATGGGTTATTGTTGATAGGCTGACCAAGTCAGCACATTTCATTCCTGTGGCAGTCTCCTATTCATCCAAGAGGTTAGCTAAGATTTATATCCGGAAGATTGTTCTCCTTCATGGTGTGCCGATATCTATCATTTCGGACCGGGGTACGCAGTTTACCTCGCGTTTATGGGGTGCAGTTCAACGAGAGTTGGGCACACGGGGTGAGTTGAGCATAGCGTTTCATCCTCAGACAGACGGTCAGTCCGAGCAGACGATTCAGATTTTGGAGGATATGCTCCGGGCTTGTGTTCTCGACTTTGGAGGTTCGTGGGATCATTTCTTGCCTTTAGCAGAGTTCGCCTACAACAACAACTACCAGTTCAACATTCAGATGGCCCCATATGAGGCGTTGTATGGTAGGCGATGTCGGTCTCCAGTTGGATGGTTTGAGATGGGAGAGGCTCGGTTATTGGGTACAGATTTAGTCCAGGAGGCCTTGGATAAGGTCAAGATCATTCAAGACAGGCATCGTTCGGCTCAGTCGCGGCAAAAGAGTTATGCAAATCGTAAGGTTCGGGATGTAGCTTTCATGGTTGGCGAGCGGGTCTTGCTCCGAGTGTCGCCTATGAAGGGCGTGATGAGATTTGGAAAGAAGGGCAAGCATAGCCCTAGGTTCATTTGCCCCTTTGAGATCCTTGATCGAGTGGGAGAGATGGCTTATAGACTTGCCTTGCCTCCTAGCTTGTCAGCCGTGCATCCAGTGTTTCATGTGTCCATGCTTCGGAGGTATCACGGCGATCCAGCCCACGTGTTAGATTTTAGCACTGTCCAGCTGGACAAGGATCTGTCTTATGAGGAGGAGCTGGTAGCTATTCTAGACCGGCAGGTTCGACAATTGAGGTCAAAGAGTTTCCTTCACTGCGAGTTCAGTGGAGAGGATAGCATCCTGAGGCATCGACCTGGGAGTCCGAGTCTGATATGCGTAGCCGTTATCCTCATCTATTTCCCGACTCAGGTACTTCTTTCTTTTGTCCGTTCGAGGACGAA
>MU669047.1:68242-93707 GCA_026770625.1 Nicotiana glauca
AATCGAATTCCGAGGTCCCAAGCCCGAGAAATAAATTTTTGTGTGAAATTATTTTTTGAAATTAATTAAGGAAAATGGAAAGGAAATTTGATCAGAAGACTATGGTATTGGGCTCGTATTTTGGTTCCGACGCCCGGTACAAGTCTTATATATGATTTAAGCGCTTTCTGTAAAGTTTGGTTGAAAACGGACGTCATTTGACGTGTTTTACTTAAAAATGGAAATTTGTGTCTTATGAAAAGTTGGAAGAAAACATGTGATTTGAGGCTTGATTCTATGTATATGATGTTATTTTGGCGATTTGATCGCACGAGTAAGTCCATAGGATGTTTTCGAGGTTGTGTGCATAATTGGCTTGGAGCCCCGAGGGCTCGGGTGAGTTTTGGATAGCCCACGCATTGCATTTTTGAATTTGTAAAGATCTGGTATGAAGGCTTATGTGATTTTCGCAAATGTGAAGACTGGACTCGCAATTGCGAGCTCGCAAATGCGAGCATCGAGTCGCAATTGCGAAGTCTGGGAAATCCAGGCAGAGGTCGCAAATGCGATGATTTCTCTCGCAAATACGAGGTGTCTCCTTTCGCAAATGCGATCAGGTTTTCGCAAATGCAAATCGAACTTAAGTGTCGCATTTCCCAAGCCTGCAGGGTTCGCAATTACGAACCCGACTTCGCATTTTCCATAACTAAGGCCTGCAATTTTTCATACTTAGACGAATTTTAACCCTCATTTCTTCATTCTTTCAACTCAAATACTCTATAGGCGATTTTTCAAGAAAAATTTCTTCCCCACATCATTTGTAAGTCAATTTTTACTTAATCCCTTCAATCATTTACAACATTTATCATGTTTTCATCTTAAAATCAAGGATTTTCATGGGTGAAAATGGAGATTTTGGGTAGAACCTAGGTTTTCTTCAAATTGGGGAGTTGGACCTCAATTTGAGGTCCGATTTCAAAACAAATCATAGATATGAACTCGTGGGGGAATGGGTAACTGGGTTTTGGTTCAAACCTAGGGTTTTGACCACGTGGGCCCGGGGCGTTTTGGGAATTTTTGAGTAAAACTTTGGAAAATTCATTTTCATGCATTCAATTTGATTCAATTAGCATTTGTTGATACATTCAAGTAATTTGTGACTAGATTCGAGCGGTTTGGTGGTGAATTCGAGGGGTAAAGCTATACTAGAGGCTTGAGTTGAGTTTGGAGCATTCGAGGTAAGTGTTTGATCTAGCTTTGGCTTGAGGGAATAGGAGTAGAGTCTTATTTTCTAATTGCTATTTGTCGAGTACGGTGTATAGTCATGGTGACGAGTATCTATACACTGGTATCTAGCATGACCGTGTATTCTTATATTGAGATTGTCCTGAATTGTTGTGACTCTTCCATGCTTATTTGATGACTTCTATATACTGTAAAGAGCATGGGACAAAGATTATGATTACTAAACTCTGTGGAGCAATGGCTCGAGTTGTGTTACGAATTGAGAAGTTATATGATATGAAATGACTCTTGGAGCGATGGCTCGAATGTTAAAGTGAATTATAAGCGAGAAGTGTAAGAAAGAGAAAGAGTTGATGGTTACTCCCTTGCCGGGACGTGTTATTGGTTTTGTTGATTTTTCTCCCTTGCCGGGATTTAGTTGTGTTGTTATATTCCCTTGCCGGGATTGCTGTCATTAGTTGTTACCCCTTATCCCTTACTTGTGATTGTTGACTGGGTGAGGTTTGTTATTTATATATGGATCGGGTTGCACGCCGCAACAACACTATATATTTATGGATCGGGTTGCACGCCGCAACAACACTGTATATTTATGGATCGGGTTGCACGCCGCAACAGTGATAATTGAGGATGGGGTTGCACGCCGCTACAGTGATTATTGAGGATCGGGTTGCACGCCGCAACAGTATTGTTATGTGATCGGATCGGGTTGCGCGCCGCAACAAATTATAGCTTAAGTGTGTTTATTCCGGATTTAAGTTTCTGTTGGTTGTTCTATCCTTAAGTTTAGACTTCTTGTTTTAACTGTTGTCTCCCCACAGCATGTTTCCCCCTCCTTTTATAAACTGCTTATTTCCTATTTATTTTTCCGCAATATATTTCATAACTGCACAGGTTTATCTGGTAGTCTGGTCTTGCCTCGTCACTACTTCGTCGAGGTTAGGCTAGGCACTTACCAGCACATGGGGTTGGTTGTGCTGATGCTACACTCTGTGCATCTTTTTGCACAGATCACAGCGCCGGAGCAGCAGCTTTTGGACAACAGTAGAGGATTCGGGAGTTGACTTTGGTCCAGAGACCCCGAGGTAGCCTTGCTGGCGTCCGCAGGCCCGGAGTCTCTCTATCTCTATTTTAGTTTGTTATATTTGTACCGAAACAAACAGTTTTATGCTTCATTCGAACCTTGTATTTAGTATTCTCTAGACGTTCGTGAGTATTGTGACACCTGTCTTGGGTAGAGGATTTTGTTAAAACTTCCGCTTTTATATTAAATGCTTCATTGTTTCTAATATTATTGATGTTCGCGAAAAGAGGTAATTGATGATTGGCTTGCCTAGCTCCTACTAGTAGGCCCCATCACGACTCCCGAGGGTGGAAAATCCTGGTCATGACATATATCTTCTTGGAAATATGAACTACGGCTCAAGTTAGAGATTCTGGAAATGATTCAGCGGATTAGAATAATAATCCCTTTAGAACACATTTTCATGACATGCATACAAGATAATTAGTGCAGGTTACGTATTTAGTAATTGTACCATATGAATCATGAGGCTAAAATACCCATCACATGCTGAAAAATGTTGGACTGAAGGCAGGAAAGAAGAAACAGGGCTACATACATGCATATATCAAAAATGAAGAAACCGACTACGTACAAAGCACAATATACAAGGAAGAACAACTATGACGATTGCAAAGCCCCAACACTTGCAGCAAATTCCATGACCTTGTTTCTTAAGCGCTCAGGGTAGCAGAAGAAATCAACAAAAACTCGCCTCTCGATTGTCTTCTCTGCTTTTTGATGTCTGTAAATCTGTTTTATGACAAGATTATCATTTATTAGTTTTCATCTTCAAGAAATATACTAGAGCATAAAAAAGAGTGATCACGTGCTTTTTCTTAAGATATCAAACACACAGGAACCATCTGATAAATAAAACGGCACCAGAAATTAGCGATGGTGTCTATTTAGAGACAGAAATAAGAAGACTCGAGCTAAAAGCTTACCTCATTCTTCTTCAGATGTTCACTGGTCACATCTTCAATGGCACGAGAAAGGTTTTTATTGTAGTCTTCCAATGTTGCTAGCTGCTTCATTAGTGTCTATAGAGGGAAGGACATAAATGAGAAATAAGAGTAAAAATCATCAGAGTTGAACAGAAAAAAGAACTGATGTGCCCAGCAAGTAACCATTCAATATTGTGCGCAAAAAAATAAATATGACTTGTATGACTATTCATATGACTTAAAAGAGTGAGGTAAGCTATGCAATCAAGAACATATTTCTTTTCAAGAAGCAAAAGATAGTGGTATATCAGAGCCCACAAAAAGAAAAAGAGTGCTCAATTATGACACATACATTATGGAGAGCAGAGTGAAAAAACTCCATTAAATAAATAGATACTCCTATTCAATAGCAAGATATATTGTTCTCCATGTATTAGTCCAAGTTGAAGAATCTAAAAGTCCACTTTGGATACAGTGATAAGTTAAGCAGTCAGAAGAAAATAATATCTCGAAGCCTTTGAGCAAACAGAGAGAGAGGGAGAGAGAGGGAGAGAGAGAGATCATATATTTACATACAGCAAAGGCATAATGGCAAAAAATCTACCTGAGGAGTTAAAATTGGTTGAGCAGTTGTTGATGAAGCAAACAATAGCTGCTGCAAACTTTGAAGAAGAGTGCACCTAATATATGACATATAAGAAGGATATAAGATGCTTTGACACTATGACATGTTTATGTATCAAATCACCATTAATATCAATTAGATTACTGAAATGTCATTACGAAGGTGCAGAACTCCTTGCTGAATGTAAAAGCTAAGGAAAATTCAGATAACATATTAACTTCTTTGAAATACTAATTAGACAGGAAGACGTCAAACCACAAAAATAGATCATGAGCTGTAGGTTCCAGCAACAATTGAACACTATAAAGGTGAGAGAAATATGGTTTATGCATAACGGAATGATTCTTGGCCACCCTTGCCACATGGTGACCTTAAAGCAATTTCTTAAGAGATTCGAGTAGACAACCAACCCAAAAGATTTCAACAGACTTCTTAAATATTATTGGTCCAAAACTCCCATCTTCCATGAACAATCACTGCAAAACAACCTCACGGATCTTTCCAAAAATTCACAACCAGCATCCTAAGAAACTCAAATATGTTGACGAGATCCTAGTTACGCGTCCTTGTAACTCCAGCAAGTCATCACATGTAAATGAAGACATGCCTGACAACTGGTCAGAAAATCAGAAAGAGACGCTACATAACTTGACAATTTTGCAAGTGTGCGCGCAAATATCTTATACAATTATAATTAGCTAGAAACAGATTGATAGGCAGACAAAAATAGTATTTGACAGATTTATTTTTCCCTAACAGCACTGATTTATCAGGATTACACATGGCTGATAATTTGGTGTTGGCTTAGGATAAAAAACAATAAAAACTAGAATAAAGCGGATATACCGATGTGTTGGCAGTGCCATATTGGGCCATGGAAGAGCATATTGTGCACTAAATCTAATTCTAATGTTTCAAAGCTGTCCCCAATATGATTAATATTGTCAAAACAACAGAAGAGGAGCTATAGAGACTGGTATAACTCGAGAGAATTGAGAACTTACAGTTTGTTTATACATGTATCTCTATCCTGAGGAAGGGTGTGTTCAAGGTCATATTGTAAAGACATCAGATCTGAACGAAGGCTTGATATCTGTTGAACAATGCCAGGTGCCGATACATATGTTGATGGACCAGCTTGAATATCTGGAAAAAATCAATTAGTATGAACAACCAAAAAAGACGAAGTAATATTTCAAAGTCCAGATCCGTTACTTGAATATAAACTTAATAGGTCTCTGATGCCATGAAGAAATGTATCACGATCATCCACTGCTCCTTGTTCATGAACATCAGATGCAGCTCGAATCAGTGCCATGCATCGACCCTAAAGCGAAAAAGTTGCATGAGTGGACAACTAAGAAATCAAACATGAATATGGTACTCCTATGTCCAAATTAAAATGAAAATTTTCTTTTATGAGGCATCAAAGGTATAACCATCTTGTGTCCATATTTCAATCGGCGTCCTACATTGCCCTCGCCCCTCTTAAACATGCATCAACCAATCACACCACCTCCCAAGTTCTAGTTTCTTACCCTCGATCCCAAATTAATTGGTGTCATCTATATGAATCTGTTGTATCCACTCAATTCTGTTCAGCTACATTTTATGTGCTTCATAAAATTCAGATTTTAAGTTCCACGCGAACATGCCATTTTTGTTGTAAAGAGAATTTTATATTCAATGTTCCAGCTATATCCCTTTTATCCTTCAATTTAAAAGAATCAAAGAAAAATTATGAAAGTCAAAAGTCGTTTGGCTGTCTTAGGGACGTTAAGTATTGAAAGTTGAGTAAGGCTTAAAATATGGGAGAAGGGAAGAACAAACTGGTGAAAGTTCTTCAGGTTCAATTCAAGTCTTGTGACATGACTCATTCTACACATACATACCACTCTGCCTTTTGTTGCTGACAGGTATCCATGCAGCTCAGACTCAATAACTTTAAGCAATGAAAACGCCCCAAGCATGGTCTTCTTTTCCAATTGACATGCTACTTTCAGGAATTGATGCCTTGCAACATGATTAATCAGATGATTTATGAACTGCAAATAAACCATAATTAAGTAAGAAGTACAAGAATTTCTAAGCATCAATGTACTAAATTAGATACCCAGAGGTAGCTAAAAGTTGAAAAACAGAATAACATGATATTAGAAAATGTTGCATGACAAAATAGCAAAAGCGAGCCATTAATATTTGCTCCTTATGATGGTTGTTAGTTGAAGAAATAAAGAAAATAACAGTATAGAAATACATCACTCTGTCTTACACATACCGCTTTTTGCCGATTAATGTAGAATTCTTGGCGCATGACCTTTAGATCATAATCCCCTACACATTCCAAAAATATAGCATCCATCAGAAAAATATATGCTAACAAAAATTTAAGATCACAATGTCAGATGACAATATTATTACCTTCCAAGATGTATGTGTCTTGTAGTTGAGCCAGCTCCCAACAAAGATCAGGAATAGTCTAAAAGAAGAATTGCAGTAGGTAATATGCCCAACTATAACATCAAAAGCTAAAGACATCAGGGGATTCTTGAAGAGGTTGTGATGAAATTCAGAATATGTTTGTTCATTATATATTGATCACTCGAGCTGATATTAAAGCAATCATCTAATCAACAATCTGATAACGCTATCTGACAACTTCTCTTGTTTCATGACTATATAAATTATGTAATAAATAGTTGAACGATGACCAGACAAGATAATCCATGGGTGCTAGACAAACCTCTGATAATAACTTCTCTTCTTTGCGATATAAAATTGAAATTTCTCCAACCAGTTCAGCATGTTTTCTCCTGCACGGAGATAAAGAATTCTATGATAAAGTAGCCCGCAAGCAAGGATATAACATTCAGTGAAAGGAAAATTAGGATGTCCATTTTCAGAACTACTATGTTACTAAAAGGCAAAAAAATCATTGAATAAAGATAGAGACCAACAACTACAAAGTTTGCCAACAGGTCGTACATAAATAAAACTATTTGGTGATGTCACAATATGAAAAGGAGCTAGCTTTCAACGTAGATTTTCAACATTGCAGTTCTTTCTGTTAATCTATTCCTCGTTATTATGATTTCCTTTTTCTCATTAATCAAAAAGCTGCCGCACCTGTGCCGGATCCTCCAAAAATCCACTACTTTTGGAGGATCTGACACGCACCTGGTAACATTTTTGGAGAATCCGAGCAACATAGCTCGTTATTATGATTTTCTTTGGTTCGTTGAATTATCACTGCAAGAGGTCTCCCACTCTCTCCCTGCAGGTAGAAGCCAGTATTCTACAGTGGGAATGTGATTAATGTATAGAAAAACAAAATGCCACGCCATGACAGAACAGAACTCAAAAAATTATTTGGGATTGAGCAAGCAACGTAAAATAAGTAAATAGTTAAACGTGCAACATAAAAAAGTAAATAAATTAAGCAAGCAAGATCTGCAGAACAAAATGGAGATTCTTGACCCTCTAAGTACACTTAATTTCCAGCTTCAAATTTTATAAGGATTTCTTTTCTTTTTTTGTTTGGGGGTGGTTTTTTTGGGGGGGTGGGGGGTTTGAGTTTAAATGAATGCCTTTTGCGTAACTGAAACACGAAGTTTCCTTAAATAGTCTTGATAATATTTTGCAGAACTGAAATAATCTTGATATTGTCACAATCCTTAGTAACTGTTATTGCAAATATAATAAACTTCTTTGGTAAGAAATCAAGCTTTAAGAATGCACACGCAATTGAAATAACTAAGATGTGATGTCATACTGTTACCCAACAACAACAACACAACAACAACCCAGTAAAATCCCACTTAGTGAGGTTTGGGGAGGGTAGTGTGTACGCAGACCTTACCCCTACCCTAGGGTAGAGAGGCTGTTACCCCTAAGACTAAAATATACAAAACCCTTCATAGCCTCATTGAACGGCCATATGTCACTAAGAGCATAGTGCAATAATCCAACATTGAGCAATACTATGAACACGAACAACAAGAAAGAATATCAGTTCTAGAAGCAGAAGAGTGCAAATGACATCTACCGAAGAGAATGAAGGTCCAGATGAATGTGAGCCTCATCTGATGTCACTTGACCCTTAAGCGCAGTAAGAATAGCTTGTTGCTTAGCATTCTCAACTTGAGCTTCTATCCATTGCCTCTCACTTGGACCAAATCTGTCACAAAAAAGGCAACCATGAAGTTGGGTAGACAATCTTTTTCCTGAAGGACCCAGAGATGATTCACAGTTGAAATTCAGGGAAGTACTTCAAAGTAGTTAAAACTGATGCTAATTTTCTATATTTGCATACTATAAGAACCACCAAAGTAAAATTCTTCAACTTCTAACTTTATATGACAATTAATATAGATGGCTAAGCATCCTGTCAGGAATGTCGCATAATATTAGGATACATCCCAATAAAAGCCAAAACATTCAATAGGAAAGAGGTAATTTAAAAAGTTGAGAAACATTTAAACAGAAAGACTGAAAGAGAACTCCTATATTGGCCATGAAAGACGTCTTTACACTTCTAGTCTAATACATACTTCACTTAGATTAAACCAAAAGAAATGGTGCATACATGGAGCGAAGGCGTTGCAATTCAGAAACACGCTGGTGGTGTGACTTTTCCAGATCTGCCATGTCACAATGAAACATATTTCAAAATCAACCAAACAACCACACAGAATAGCTGAAGCTTCTCCGAATTCTTAGGACAAGAAGCCTCTCTATGAGTAAGTACACGAGCAAATCCACACACAAATATATGCTCGATTTGCAGAAAAAACTAATGTGAAAGGAGGTATAGGAATGTAAATACCTCGTAGTAAAACGTTTGATATGTCATTGAGGCTAACCCATGAACATTTTGACTTTCCCTCCTCTGCAACTAATCTGTAAGGACCCTAAACCACAATGAACCAATAATAGCAACGTCAAGTCACTGAAATCCTATAAAATAGATCTGGAAAGAGCAGATTAAAAGGAAAGGCCAAGATTTTCAGCTATACAAACAAACATTATAATGGTTGGATGGATGACACGGGCTGGGCCATCTAAGGCCAACCCACCAAATAGGATAACAACAGCGTGTGCACAAAGTTGAAGACTCAACATAAACTGTTGAATATGGCATTTAGGTAAAAATCCGACCTAGCATTCTCAACAAACAATCAGCTGGACCCTAAAATCAAAGTTGTACCATAAGAGCACAAAAATTTGAGTAATTGAGATTCTAGAGAATCTGGAAAGAGCGGATTGGAAGAAACTGGTCAGGGATTTGGCCAGGCAAAGGGACATTCTGAAAATTGGCAGGAAAAGTACAGCTGGTCATCTAAGCCCGATTCATTGACGGTACTGCATGCTATAAAGTTCAACATCTAAAAGTAAGATCGCATATTATGCACTATACAGCAAGAAACACAAGTCCCAAAGTAAGCCTTCCCACATTTGTAGAGCTGAGAGAATAAACTCAACACGAATGATATAACTCAGAATAAGACCATTTATTGGCTCGTTTTACGAATTCTATCTCTAAAATAAGAGAAGTTCCAAGGAAGGAAGTGATACATTAAAGGTGAATATTTGAATGTTAAGATTACGACCTTCTTGGCATTATGGAAGTCAGACCTAAAAGAATTCATGGATCAACAACAGGTAAAAAAGCAACAGGGAGACACTAAAGCAAAATCAGTTCACAGTTATGCATTATGTCAAAATCGTTTGCAAGCTTTACCTTGTATGTTACTGACATAACCCAAATTCTATGTCTAAGGTTTGATGAGTTCCCAAATAAGCGTGACATTATTTGATTTGGAGCTAGAAACATTTGGCTAAACATCTTGTAATATAGTATGAGACCATGGTGTATCAGGGTGAAGATGATAAAAATGCTCACAATGGAAAGAAACAAGAAAATAATACTCCAAACGTACTGTATCTAGATGCTTGGTAAACCACTGATTTAACTCCTTTACACAAGATGCATCCACCAACAGATATGCATGGAAGTCCGAGTAAGAAAGGTATATTCCATCTTCTACAGTGAAAAAGAATTTGAAATATCAAAGAATAGTTAGAATAGTAAAAACTAAATAAAGAATTCAAATTAGATTCTTAACTCCCTCATTTTAATTAAGTTAAGTTACTAATTGTCCCATGTGGATTGTGTAAGGAGCTCTATAAGAATCTTTATGGACTTGGGCCGCTCCAACAATTACCTTCTAAGCAAAGATGAATCATAGTTCATAGAATATAACACGGAAAGGGAAGCAGAATTTGCTCAACTCAAATTCTCATTTGACCTGCTAATCTTAATCAAGTTGGAACCTTGACATCCAAGTGAGCTGAGCAACAGACCTTTACAGCTAGTCTGATTAAGATATGCAGCATATTTATAGAGTATACATAAGATATGTGCACATACACATCATTTTTAAAAGCAAAGCAGTAACCAGCAGCACTCTTCTAGTAAAAGCATAATCCCATCATTTTTGGAAAATCTAAGTTCTCAGTACAGTTTAAGCATTAGAACCTACAAAAGATTTACAAGAGAGTGACATTCAAAACCAAAGCATTAGGAAATCTTTTAATTAATATATACGCCACACAAACCCTTTAATCAATAAGAGAAATTTTCTGAACAGTCATATGAAACAAATTCAAGTACCATCCCCTGAATGATAGTGTGCCAATTCCTGCGCAGTAGAAGCCATCCTTCCAAGAACAGCATTCATCTGTGTACAGTGAAGCATTTTAGGAACCATATAAAAGTATAATATCATTATATGTACATTTCCCAGTGAAAGTAGATAAATGTTCAGTTGTCAGATTAACTACTTCAATCTGCCACTTAAACAAGCCAAGAATTACTATTTTTCTCATCCTCTTCTCAAGTTGTCAGCTATCAAAATAGCATTTTGAGCTTTGTTTGGTTGAGTTGCAGGTAAAGCAAAGGAAGAGTTTACTGTGAACCTGCCTACATAATCGCCAGGCCACACTGTCTTTAAAATGTCTTGCGTCAACTGATTTTATCATCAATAGCAACCTTACATGTGCAGCCATAATAGGAGATGACATTGTTTGTATAGACTGCATTCAACTCTGCAAATAAGATAAACTAACTTGCATTAAACTGTCGTACCTCTAAATTCCTTGCTGAAAGGCTATCATCTGTGGTAGCCTGCTGTCCATTGAGAATAGAAGTTGCTGCAACTCGAGCCCTTCTTCCCTGAATCAATCCAGAAGCCTGGCCCGTGAGCATATCATATTGGGACTGCAGTCGTCTCAGCTGTTTCTGCAACTCCAATTCTTCAGCTTTTAACGCTAAAGTTGCATCTCTGAAGATTAAGCAAACCATCAATATCAGAGAAAAACAGAGCAAACGTAAAAACAAATCTGCTGAAACCAATTCATTTTATCTAAGGAAGGAGCAACAATGAAGCATAAGCAGAATTATGTCAGAAACAAAATACTAAACAAGTTTACATTTTACTATTTACCAAAAAGAATTGAGAGAGAGATATAACATCTTGTGCACACTAAACTGCTTTTAACAATTCTCAGGTATCTAAGCTGCCTCTTCATGCGCAGTTTCTAATTGTGGAATAAAGATTATCCAGGAGTTAAGATTGATCAGATCAAAGAAGGGGGTTTGGGGGGGGGATAAGCTACTGCTATTGCACTTGAGGCAAGTACAATAATGCAACAACAACTATCCAGTAAAATCCCACCAAGTGGGGTCTGGGAAGGGTAATGTGTACGCAGACCTTACCCCTACCCCGATAGGGCAGAGGTTGTTTCCGATAGACCCTCGGCTCAGAAAGACGGAAATTAAAAACAAGAAAAGACAATTCATTAGTAACTCCAGTAGAAACCGTGATA
Source organism: Nicotiana glauca (assembly GCA_026770625.1). Taxonomy (NCBI): domain Eukaryota; kingdom Viridiplantae; phylum Streptophyta; class Magnoliopsida; order Solanales; family Solanaceae; genus Nicotiana; species Nicotiana glauca. Next base: position 79,989 of record MU669047.1, read on the forward strand.
GTAACAGAAGCATAACAACCAAAAGATGAATGACATGCAATAACAGTAACCAGTATCTAAGGCCCATGGCTAAGATAAACAGCAAGGATAGTGTGGATTTAACATAAACTGCAAGCCATCTAAGATCAACCCTAATCCAACCCCGCCTCACCCCCGGTATGAAGTAAGGAAAGTTCTACTACCCCCTAACCTACAGCCCTAATGCTTGACCTCCAGACCTTCCTATCAAGGGTCATGTCCTCGAAAATCTGCAGTCGTGCCATGTCCTACCTGGCAAGTACAATAATGCAACCTTCAAATATCTATGATCAGGTCCCAGTCGCATCATGCATTCCATAATATTTCCAGAAACACAACTTAATATCTGAGGTGTGAACTCATAGATAACTGTTTCACTAATTTTCTTAGCTAAAGGAAATTATGTTACATCAGGAGTAAATTAAATGCTGGAACGGTGAAAAAGTTGAGAGTATAGGTACACCACAATGTGAATGTGACTCGTTCAGAAACTAGAATTAACTGAACAATGTAATTTGATCATTTATACACACCAAACTTCGAGGATAAACCAGTAAACATTTAGCAATAAAGAAGAACAAATCTAAGAGACAATAGCCATCACCGTATATCCTTCAATCCTTCTTCACTTCCGAAAACTGCCTCTTGGTTTTCTCTCCTTGTTGAGAAGGCCGAAATACTGTCATAAGCAAAGTCTAGATCTTCTCCCTGAGATGTCACGGCACAAATAACGGTGTTTATGTACACATAGTGGCAAGAATGAATAAAGGAAGAAATGATAGAAAACATCTTCAACTTCTATTAAATGAAAACTCCTAGTTACATATCCCCTTTGAAAATCCACAATCAACCCCCCCCCCCCCCCCNTCAATAGTAATTCGTTTACCATTAACTGACAATGCAGTTTCTAGATATTATGATACTCATCTTGCAACTGTGAACCTCCGCAAACTTTTTCCTCTCTTCTGAAAGCACCCGAAGTGAACTTTGAAAAAACTTGACAAATAGGTATGTGCTTTCTAACAACTGAGATAAGAAGTACGCATAATCCAAATACCCTAACTAATATACATCAGCATCTGTCAGATATACTATAGGAGGCACTAAGGAATCTTTAACTATACCACCAAATTCTTGAGTTTCAACCAGAATGCACTAAATTTTATTTTAATAAATGATAGTTTCCCTCAAAAGATTTCTGTTTTTTTTTTTTTTTTTGGGGGGGGGGGGTTGATTGAGGATGTGAAAAGGCATGAAATCGTACCTCCAACAGCTTCTCTTCCTGTAAAAGCTGCTCATACCTAGTTTACAAGAGAGGAAAATATTTGCAAAGATGAATAACATGTTCCATGTATTGAAGTAGAGAATTCTGATGAATGCAAGAAAATAAATTGGCTAGAAGAATAGGATAGACAGACTAAAATTGTAAAAACAAGATGAATTCTTCAAGTAATGTGTTGTCAAGAGATGTCATTTCAAGCAACTAAATGCTTTGGATTCTGATTGATTGAGAACGAGGATAGAGTCATATCGACCAGTAATTTTAATCTTTTTCATATGATTATTTCTTATCAAGAAAAGGAAAAATAAGTGAATAACAAACATAGGCCTATAGTGATAATGACCGCGAGACCAAAATTAAAAAGATATTAGTAACTAATAAACACATAAACCAAATCGTGAACAAAATACATACACAACTATTTCTAGGGGAAAGTTCAAGAAACAATACAACTACTACCACTATTATTACGCCTCAATCCTAAGCAAGCTCACAAGACAATGAAAGCTGAAAATACTTCTCAGTAGAAAACTGACGATTACCACTATGCATTCTCCTTGAAACTATAAACTCAACAATTACATCTAATCAATTACTCTAAAACTTCTATAGCCAATGTCCAAGCCAAAATGTTTTTTTAAAAGGAGAGAAGGAAAATCCACTACACAAAGTCTTGCAAATATTCTCCTATTCATTCAGGATAAAACCCAAAGTAAAGTAACCACAATTATGGTATCATGCCAGTAAGGATATATTAGACTTCAAAGTGACAATGCTTAGTAACTTTGAACAATTTCAACGCTAAGATAAAATTATACATACATGACACAAGTAAAATGACACTGCTTAGTAACTTTGCAAATTAGACATCACATTAACTGATGAATAAACAACATTTAACAAGAAAATAGATAGTACAGCTTCCGTCTACTAACATATAGAAGTGTATAATTCCATAATCTCTTGAGACGTTCAATTTTCACACTTACACAAAAGTATTCACACAACTAAAGCTATCATGATGCTAAAATGAAATTGCTTAGTGACTTTGAAAAGTAGGGGAAAAAATTACAAAACAATCAGATGTAGAAAACAACAAAGTTAAATACTAGCTTGATACTTAGTACAGCTTCCGATCCAAAAATAAATTGAGCTCTAAATTACATTTTTATCTCAATTATGGACGCATAGATAAAATTATGCACACTCAACCAAAGCAATTTTGTAGAATGTAGGAAGATAAACTGATAGCCAAAAAAAAGGAGTAACTTACTGTGTAACTTCGGATGGGGAAAGGACATTAGAAGGGCGAAGGCTAGAGCAAAGCCAATCGAGGACAGGTCGAGCGTCGTCGTATTGGAAAGGCCACTCGAAACTATCAGGATCAAGTGATTCGTAACCTTCGTAACCCAATTCCCCAAGCAATGCGCATAATCGCGCACCGTTCATGCTTCACTGTTGTGCTGTAGATGTTTAGATCGGAGTGTCAATTGGTTAAAAATGTCGCCGGAAGAGATGCGTTTGGCGCCGGCACTGACCTAATTTGAGAGATTTTTGGCTGACGAGAAAATTTTGAAATTTTACTCGCACCACTACCTGTTAACTGAATTAGAGATGATGTTTCGAATTTAATTTTCTTTTTCCCTCTTCTTCTTCCTCTTTTTTGTCTTTTTTTAAATTAAAAAAGAAAATATGACAATTAATCTGCCGAAACAAAAATCACTAGCCTTAATTTTCTTTTGGTGGAGTTTGGGAGTGGATTCCAGGTTGATGAGGAGGATAACATAGAGGATGTGAGTGTTTTCGAGGAATTAAAACCCAAAACTAAATTAAGAAGTCAAAGTTATACTCATTAGACTGTAATTCCAATTTTTGAATTTGGGCATAAATATTGCTTTTTCACTTAAAATATGTTATTTTTTGACATTTTTGCAAAATTAAATGGCCATTGAAACATCCACAATATTTTATAATTCGTTGTTATTATATCAATTGGTAATTGTCTAAAAGCCCGTTTGGATTAGTTTATTTGAAGTAACTGATAAGCATTAGGTGCTGAAAATTACTTTTTAGTCCTTAAATTGATTTAATAAATAAAATAAGTAGTTACATGTTTGGGTACAGGTGCTGAAATTGATAATAAGTTGTTGCAGTTAGGGGTGTTCATGGTTCGGTTTGGATCAGTTTTTCCTTTAAAAAAAACCAAACCAAGTAAGTCGGTTTTTCAAATATTAGAACCAAACCAAACCAATAAAGTCGGTTTTTCTCGATTCGGTTTATGTCGGTTATTCGGGTTATTTGTCGGTTTTTTCTTAAATATAAGACATACACTATCAAACACATTTTCCGGCGACCACATTTTCAATGTAACACTATCAAATCAATTGCCCTTTGAGAAATCTATTATTTACCAAAATATATTGATGATAATTGAATCAAATAATGATGAATAATTTAAGGACTCAATTAAAAATATGTTATTTTTAACAGGAAATGGATTCTTACACTAAACAAAAGAAAAGTACCAATCAAACTAGAATGTAAAGGTAAAGAACTATATTAAAAGTGCAAACTATTAACATTTACCATAAATTTTTTGAAACTTTGTCTAACAATATACATATATATAGGTGTAATAATAAATTTGAAATAGCTACTCCTATAGTCGGTTTGGTTCGTTTTTTTTTTATTAAAACCAAAATCAAACTAAATTTGATTGGTTTTTAAATTTCAAAACCAAAACCAAACCAAAAAGTATCGGTTTTTTTGGTCAGTTTGGTTTGGTTTTCGATTTGGTTCGATTTTTCGGGTTTTTTTGAACACCCCTAGTTGCAGTATTTGATAAAAAAATGTTGATAAGCTCTTTTTTATGTTAAAATAATTTAAATAACCTTACAATTGTTTACACTTATAAGGGCGTAATTTCTTCAAAATTTTAGATTCCAGATCGACTCAAATACAAAACATTCTATTTGTCATTTTATTTTAAATACAACTATGCCTAGATAAGATAATTTTTCTGATAAATATATTTATTTTATGATAAGTATATAATCATAAGTTATACTGATAATTAATAAATTGATAAAATTTTCTCAATAAAAAATAAACCTAAATAGGATAAAATATTTGAAGAGAAACAAATATTGTCTTCATCACCACAACACTTAGAAAGCAGTATACCAAAAATATGATATGTCCTCATTTATTACATACAGTTCAAAGATTAATACACAATCAAATAGATATAAATATGCAAAGGAATAGAGGATTTGCTTATCTTAAATAGTCAATGAGAATTGTAGACTTGAAAAGGCGTGGGGGGAGGAGTGAGGCACTGAGTATCGATGCATGAGTTTTGTTCTAACAAGGAATATTTTAAAGATAAAATAGTAAAAATCTTGATCAAACTTAAAGTGTTTATAAGCTAAAAATTCGTAAGCTGAGAATGATCAGCTTATGACTTTTGGCTTATTTTTAATTTATAAACACTTTTAACTTTATCAAACGCGTAGATAAGTCGAAAGTGTTTATAAACTAGTTTGACCGGCTTATAAGTTTATCGCATGGATTTATTTTTCTTTTTTTCCCCTTCTGATGTCTTCCTTTTTAACTAACATTTAAATGTTTAATGGAGAACTTTTTTTTTTAACTGTATATCTCACACTTTTTATGTATAATTAGAAACGTGATTTAAGGAAACTAATTACCAAGTTGTAAACATTTTGTCAAGTACCTGGCCAAGGAAAAAACTGCACAGATTTAAAAGTGTAGTGCAGAGTAATTTAGTTGGATGGATTAAAAAACAAGCTTAGAATATTTGCAGAATTTGGTCAAATAAAATTAGAGAAAGAAAGAGAGGGATTTGCAAGACTGTAAATGATCTTATTAACTTCCGTCCAGAAACAAAATATTTAAAAATGATTATTGAAAACAAAAGTTGTATGAGCATTTGGACTGGAGTTATTGAGAATGTTGACCCAGGTTTAAATGAATGTATAGTCCAAGGATTATGTGGTACAAAAGTATTTCTCCTTGCTTGAGCTTAAATCGATTCATTCCAAGTGGCAATAAGGCGAAAATAGCATGGCTAGCAATTTTCGAATTGGTAATAAAAAATAGATGCAAAGTCATTGAAAAATAATCACTATTTTGCTGCAACACGAAAAGTTGGAGGTCCTATGTATGAACTCCCAGCATATTATACTGGACTAGTATATTATGCTGGAATTCCAGTATATTATGCTCGAATATTTTCCGGATTTTAAACAATATTTTCATTCAGATTTATTTTTACATTAAAAGTAACTAAATTTCAATTACTTTTGAAACTATTGGAATAAGTAGTCAATTACATACATATACATGTAGTAGGGACTTAATTGTGCACATTTAGAAGTTAGGGATGTTAGTGTAATTATAAGAAGTTAGTAACTAACTATTGGTTAGTCTTTGTATATTAGACGCAGGTATGTCTTCTTCAACTCAATTGAGCATTAATGAAAATTTTCTCTCTTCTTCTCCTAAGCTTGCGACATGGTATCAGAGCTATGGATGAAGATCCATGAGCTCAATTCAGTAAGTTCTCAAATTTAATCTTAGTCCATAAGGAAATTGATCGGTTCTTCAATTCCTCAGTCTTCTTCTCTTCTCTGAAATTTTGAGTTTAAGATTGTACAACAATGGGGGAAAAGGATAAGATAGATTACACACATCCTCTGTTTTTACAACCGTCTGACACTCCTAGATTGGTGTTAATTCCAATTCAACTCGTAGGATCTGAAAACTATGGGTTGTGGAGTAGATCCATGCGGCTTGCTTTGAAAGCAAAGCGCAAATTAGGTTTTATCACTGGAACGTGTCTTAAGAGTTCATTTGAAGCTGAATTACATGAAGAATGGGAAACATGCAATACTATAGTGCATTCATGGATCATGAATTCAGTATCAAAGGATCTTCTAAGTGGTATCATATATGCCTCTGACGCACATGCAGTGTGGGAGGATCTTCAGGAACGATTTGATAAGGTCAATCGAGTAAGAATTTTTTAATTGCACAGAGGAATCTCTAGGTTGACACAGGGATCTGACTTTGTTGCTGTGTATTTCACAAAACTGAAGGAATTATGGGCTGAATATGATGTACTTGTACCTTTTCCAAACTGTGGTTCTAAGAAGTCGAAGGAGTATGTTGAACAATTGCACCAGCAGAGATTGATGCAATTTTTGGATGGATTGAACGACACTTGTGATCAAGCTCGAAGACAAATTCTGATGAAAACAACTGAGCCAACATTGAACCAAGCATATGCTATGATTACAAGGGATGAAAGTCAGCAGTTTGTGGGAGGCAGTACTATGGCAGAAAAATAGATCCTATGGCTATGCAAATTGGGAGAGGTCAAGGCTATTAAGGAAAGAAACAGTTCCTACAATGCGAGCATTGTCACATGAAAGGCCACACTAAGGAGAATTGTTTCAAAATAATTGGTTATCCTAATGCTTTCAGATGAAAGAAAAGCTACCAGTTTAAGGAATATAGGCCCAAGGGACAGTATGTTGCAGCCAATAATGTGGAGATATCAGGATCCTCCAAATCACAAGGAACAGAACTGTAAAAAGGGGACTATTTCTTTACTGAGGCACAGTATCAGCAGATACTTCATCTACTTAATAGAGATGCTGCAAATCCAGACACACAGACACAAGCAAACATGGCAGGTAACATTGTATCTCCTAATGCAAAAGTATGTAATGATAATTGGATAGTGGATTCAGGGGCCACACATCATATTGCATCATCATTAGATTTACTTCAAGATATCAGGAATATAGATAATCACAAAGGAGAAAAGGTGAGACTACCTAATGGGGATAGTACTGATGTTACACATGTTGGTAGTACACAACTTTCTGAAGAAACTAAACTGGAAAATGTATTATATGTCCCAGAGTTTAAGTTCAACTTAATGTCAATCTCAAAGTTGACTAAGGACTTACAATATGGTGCTTTATTCCTGCCCAAAATATGTGTATTTCAGGATCTTTACACTGGCAGGCTGAAGGGGATTGTTAAGGAGATTGGTGGTCTTTACCTGATAAGAGGAAGGAGAACAACACAAATAGTTGCTCACATCAGTTCAATGGAGAGAAATCAAGACAGACATAATGGAGAACTTTGGCACAAACGACTAGGACATCCTTCATTACCAGTTATGCAACATATTTCTTTTCTGCACAATAAGATAGACAACTCTATACACAACAAATGTTCTGTTTGTCCGTTAGCCAAACAACATAGACTAGCCTTTCCAAATAGTGAACATTTCAGTACTGCACCTTTTCAACCGGTGCATATGGATGTATGGGGACTTTATAAGGTAGCCACTCATAATACTAAGCACTATTTTCTTACAGTAGTTGATGATTTTACCAGAGCAACCTGAATTTTTCTTATGAAGCTGAAAAGTGAAACAATTGTATTCCTCAAACAATTTTTTAGTATGGTGCAGAATCAATTTGGTGTTTGTATTAAAATGTCAGAACAGATAATGGGAAGGAATTCTTCAATCATCAGTGGAATGGTTACTTGACTAGACATGGAGTCATTCACCAGAGTAGTTGTATACACACCCCACAGCAAAATGGGGTGGCTGAGAGAAAACATAGACATATCCTAGATACAACAAGGGCCTTAAAATTTCAAGCTGGTATACCAAGTAGATTCTGGGGAGAATGTGTTCAAACAGCTGTTTATATCATAAGCAGATTGCCCACTAAGGTTTTAGATGGTAAGAGTCCTTTTGAATCATTCTATGGTAGACAACCATCATTATCACATCTAAGAGTCTTTGGATGTCTATGCTATGCCACAAATGTAATCAAGGAGGACAAATTTAGTCCTAGAGCTAGAGAAGCAGTCTTAATGGGATATTCTACTACTCATAAGGGATATAGGTTATTTGATCGAAAGACTAACAGTTTTTTTGTAAGCATGGATGTCATATTCAGAGAAACTATATTTCCTTTTCTTACTATACAGCATCAGCAGCCAATGCCACATGGGACCTCAAATAATGTGTTTGAGATAGCACAAATGGAGGAAGCAAACAAAGCAGAAGCAGTTGCAGATGTCACTCAAGATGCAAGTGACAGTACTGCAGAATCAGAAGAATATGCAGATTTGCTAAATGAAGCTGATCATGATACAGAAGACAGTGAAGGGTCATCAAGGAATGATGGAAGTCCAATATCAGAAGAAGTGAGTCCAATATCAGATGAAATGATCCCAGTATCAGATGCATGTCAAACTTTCAATGCAGTTGATCCGGTTGATTCCTCAATTACACATAACACTCCTGCTCCCACTAGACAGTCAATGAGAACTAAAGCCCCTCCTACTTGGATGTAGGATTGCTTGGTTGATGGAAAAAAGAACTCACACTGCCTTTATCCAATGTCAAACTTCCTATCATATGATAATGTCACACAGCGCTACAAGGACTATATGCTGGCTTTTTCAACAGTTGCAGAACCACACAATTTCAAGGAAGCAAGGAAGCAATAGAGGATGGCAGATGGATACAAGCCATGAAACAAGAGATTCAAGCATTGGAGGATAACAAGACTTGGGTTGTGGTGGATCTGCCACCAGGGAAGTCTTTTATAGGTTCAAAATGGGTCTATAAAATCAAATATAAAGCCAATAGGGAGATAGAGAGATTTAAAGCTAGACTTGTTGCCAAAGGATACAATCAACAAGAAGGGCTGGACTATCATGAAACTTTCTCACCTGTAGCTAAGATGGTGACAGTTAGATCAGTGATTGCATTGGCTGCTTCCAAAGATTGGCATCTGTTTCAAATGGATGTTTTCAATGCCTTCTTACAAGGAGACTTAGAAGAGGAAGTATATATGGAACTACCACAGGGTTTTCAAAGACAGGGGGAGAACAAGGTGTGTAGACTGCTAAAGTCTCTCTATGGACTCAAACAGGTCTCAAGACAGTGAAATCTCAAACTCACAGAAGCACTGATAGATGCAGGGTTCAGTCAAAGCTCATATGACTACTCCTTGTTCACAAAAAGGGTTGGCAATGATATAGTGATAATCCTGGTATATGTGGATGATTTATTGCTAACAGGAAGTAGTATACAACTCATTGATGAAGCAAGGGCAATGTTACACAAGAAGTTCAAGGTGAAAGATTTGGAAGAGCTAAGATACTTTCTAGGAATTGAAGTATTAAGATCTCATGAGGGCATTCTCCTCAATCAAAGGAAATACACTCTAGAGCTCATTTTAGAAATGGGACAGAGTGGTGCTAAACCTGCTGTCACTCCTCTAGAACTCAATCAGAAACTCACCTCCATTGAATATGACAAAGGAGTTAGGAGTCAAAATATTGATCCTGCTTTAAGAGATGTTACTAGCTATCAAAAATTGATTGGGAAATTGCTGTATCTTACAGTCACTAGGCCAGATATCAACTATGTAGTGCAAGTTCTAAGTCAGTTCCTGCAAGCTCCAAAGAGGTCTCGCATGAATGTTGCTACACGTGTTGTAAGATATCTAAAACAAGCACCAGGAATGGGAGTGATCATGGGAAGACACCAGGAAGCAACATTGGTTGGTTTCTGTGACTCGGGCTGGGCAGCTTGTCCTATGAGTCGCAAATCAGTTAGTGGCTACCTTGTAAAGTTTGGAGACTCCTTAATCTCCTGGAAATTCAAGAAGCAGCATACAGTGTCTAGAAGTAGTGCTGAGGCAGAATACAGAAGTATGGCATCTGCAGTAGCTGAGATTGTATGGTTGAGAGGTCTGTTTGCAGAGCTTGGCACTCCAATTCAACAGCCAACTATGTTGTTCTCAGATAGTAAGGCAGCAATTCAGATTGCAGCTAATCCAATCTTTCATGAACGTACGAAACATATTGAGATAGATTGCCATTTCATTAGGGAGAAAGTCAAAGAGGGCATACTGAGCACTCAGTATATTTCTACACATCTTCAGCAAGCAGACATTTTTACTAAACGATTAGCATCTCCACAGCATCAGTTTTTACTTAGCAAGCTTGGTGTGTTAAACATTTTACACCCTCCAGCTTGAGGGGGAGTATTGGAATAAGTAGTCAATTACGTACATATACATGTAGTAGGGACTTAATTGTGCACATTTAGAAATTAGGGATATTAGTATAATTATAAGAAGTTAGTAACTAACTATTGGTTAGTCTGTGTATATTAGACGCATGTATGTCTTCTTCAGCTCAATTGAGCATTAATGAAAAATTTCTCTCTTCTTCTCCTAAGCTTGCGACAGAAATTGTGGCTATTTTTCAATTATCACTTATAAATCTGAATATTTTTTAATTTCACCCGGCAATAAGTCCGAAATAGAGTCGGAAAAAACAGTACACAAGTAGTAGCATCGATTTTTTTTTTTGAAAATACTACCACGCAATATTTAGCCGTTAAATGGAACGCAGCCCTTTACTTGAACAGATCATCAGCTGTATAATAAGAGCATATTTTAATACCTTTAAAGTATAATATACTATATATTCATATGGGAATGCTTTAATACCTCACCACTGTGAACAACTGCACTTTGAGATTCCAAATACCGCACAAGTTTATTTATGCTCAACAGATGAAATGAAGAAATTTCACACTACTCATCCGTTTTCCGTAGTATAAGGCCTTATTTAGTTTTATTTATTTATTGTTTTTCATCTATTTTCTAGTTCTTATGTCGCTGTTATTATTTCTATGTTTTCTGTTGATGATACTGATGTATTTGTCTCTTTTGTCTTCTTGAGCTAGGGCCTTTCGGAAACAACCTCTCTACTCCCTCGGGGTAGGGGTAAGATCTGCATACACACTATCCTCCCCAGACCCCACCACGCTAACCTCACCACATTATCCACCCCAGACCGTACCCGTGAGATTTCACTGTATCGTTGTTGTTGTTAGAAATGAAGAAATTATGCAAGGGCTAACTATATCTGACATTTTAGAAGGAGATTCATTGTTTTCCAAATTTTACGGTTTCCATTGCTGATCCTTCCTGTACTCATAACTGAAGCACAACATATTGCCACTAGAGTTTAACTATCATACAGAGACAGTGTCAAAGAATTTTTATACGATTATGACACCTAAAGGCCATCTAAAATTAACTTTCTATAGCAAGCTTAGATTGGTAACATGCAAAAAGATTGTAAGTTGCTTCTTATAGCTGGTAAACTACACTTGTAATATAAAAATCTTTTACAGCGTCAACATATATAAGCAAAATCCATGCAACTAATATACCACATCAACAAGACAATAACCATTTACATTTTGAGAACATCAACACATGTGAGAATCCAGACAAAAAATCACAAATGGCGCCATGTGAAAATGTTGTATTCAAGGAAGCACCATAAGGAACACGAATACAAAGCACCATAGGAAACACGAATATAAAGCACCACAGGAAACACTTATTGCAGTTTTAAAAAATCATACTTGCAACAAGAATGTGTGTCACCTTGCAGGATAAATGAATGGTAACTATAGGGCATTAACACATAATTAGCGCATCAAGCAGCAACAAAGAAACAAAGTCACTCTCACACAATTAACAATGCTTCAGGGTAAGCATGCGATGATTAGTATGATACTATTTGTGTCTGCCTCCCACATCAAGGCAGCCCAATGTCAGTGAACGAGAAGTGCTAAGTCCTCGCAAATAAGAACACCATAATGACCCCTGATCAACAACACTAAGACAACTGATTTATAAAAAAATATATGAAGGGGTATAGAATAAGAGCAACTACTCGCTTGTATTCTGTATATTACTCGATCCTGCAAATGGAAAATCTATTCAATCATATAGAGCAAACTGAGCTTAAAAGGAAAATTGAAGCGCATAAAATTCAAAATTCATCTATACACTAGCATGGTTTTCAAGTTCATTTCTATTTGACACACCGCCTCTGATAAATCAACATCTCTTGAAATGAGATCATCGATGCTTTCTTTGATCAACACTCCTAATCATGAGGATTATGCTAATATTTAAAGAAAGCTATTCACTTTACTCATCCTCCTTAGTTTAGCCCTTTTGACATCCCCATAAAGGATAACATTACTAGCACTAGCCTTTGAACTTTAGCTCCCAAAAAAAAGTACATACATTTAGACGGCAAGAACATGATCACTTGTCTTACTAGGACAATGTAGTATATATATAAAAAAGTTTCAGAGTCAAACATCCACTTTATTCTCAACCCAGTAATTAGCTATTATTCAAAGTATAAATCCAGACAAATAACATTTGAGTTGTATCAAAATTTCTATAATGATACATTACCACTACAATACCAATGAACCCTCAAAATCTAATACACACGTACTAAAAGACCAAATATCTCAAAGATAATAATTGTAATCCGCTATTACCAATTTGCCTCAGTATGCTCCCCTGCTGCTATTAAGAATCGAACCAAGTGTACCCAAAACTGCAAAAGCCAAAAGTGGACTCACATCCAATGTATCAAAAATTGGGGGTATTATATTCCTGAAAAGATTCAAATAAGGATCACAAAGGTCCCTAATAGCTGATAATGGCTGTCTGTCCCAAGGTATATTAGGAAACCAACTAAGCAAAACCCTAACCATCAAAACCCCACTGTATATGTCAAGCCATTTCGCCATTCCAGCTGCAACCACGGTGAAAGGGGTATTCAAAGCTCCTGTTGTGGGCTGATTCTTAAGGGCCGCAAAAAACATAGGCCCAGCAGAGTAAACCAGTGATTGGCCCAATCCATTACAGCCCAAATTGGTAATTTTCTGCAATACTAGCTTTGAGATTGCTAAAGTGACTGCTGCTAAGGTTGCAATTGTGCGCGTTGAGCGAGTGATTAAGGGAGCAGCTGCACTTGATTTTGGAGATACAGTTGTGGTTGATGCGGAAATTGTTAATTTTTTGAGTGAATTTGGGCGTGAGAATAGGGAAATGGTTCGGGGTTTTGAGAAGATAAGGTATGAAGGAGGAGAGAGGGTAGTGATGTTGTTTTGATGGGAAGAGGGAAGATATGGGTTTCGGAGAATTAGGGTTTGAGAAGCCATTGGAGATTCTCAGAGCTAAGATTTTGAGGTATAGATTGCTTTCTTTGAAAGACCCGGTAAGATTTGGTAGGTGCCTATATACAATCACATCATATATAAAATAATTACATTACATGTATCTATATTATATATATATATATATATATTAAAGCAAGAAAGTTGCCATATATAATTAACATTATGGTTAAGCCAAGTGACAAACTAATAAATGTCAATAGTATATGGTAACTTTATTCTATAATTGACTATTTTTGTTTATATATATATATATATATATATATATATATATATATATATA
>MU669051.1:0-17135 GCA_026770625.1 Nicotiana glauca
CTCTCGAGGCATCACAATACACGGTGTAGGAACCTGAAGCTGATGGCAATATCAGAACTGGAGCCATGGTCAATGTTGTTTTGAGCTTCTAAAGCTCTCCTCACACTCCTTGGAAAAGACAAATGGAACACCCTTCTAAGTCAACTTAGTCAAGGGTGATGCAATAGAAGAAAATCCCTGAACAAACCGGCGATAATATCCTGCCAACCCAAGGAAACTACGGATCTCAGTGGCGGAGGCCGGTCAAGGCCAACACTGCACCGCCTCTATCTTCTTCGGATCCACCTGTATACCATCACTGGACACCACGTGTCCAAGAAAAGCCACAGACCCGAGCCAGAACTCACATTTGGAGAACTTTGCATAAAGCTTCTCCTCCCTCAACCTCTGCAATACTACTCTCAAATGCTGAGCATGCTCCTCCGGACTACGGGAGTATACCAGGATGTCATCAATAAACACAATCACAAAGGAATCCAAATACGGTCGGAACACGCTGTTCATCAAATGCATGAATGTGACCGGGGCATTAGTCAGCCCAAAAGACATAACTAGAAACTCATAATGCCCATATCTCATCCTGAAGGCTGTCTTCATAATATTAGAATCCCTGATCTTCAGCTGGTGATAGCCTGAACGAAGATCAATCTTCGAGAATACCCTCGCTCCGTGGAGCTGATCAAACAAATCATCAATGCGAGGTAGAGGATACTTGTTCTTCATTGTTACCTTGTTTAACTGCCTGTAATCAATACACATCCTCATTTAGCCATCTTTCTTTTTCACAAATAAGACCGGTGCACCCCACGGGGACATACTAGGATGAATAAACCCCTTATCTAGGAGTTCCTGAAGCTGCTCCTTCAAATCCTTCAACTCAGCTAGCGATATACGATAAGGAGGAATGGAGATGGGCTGAGTGCCCGACACCAAATCAATACCAAAGTCAATATCCCTGTTCGGCGGCATGCCCGGTAGGTTCGATAGAAACACATCCGGAAAATACCTCACAATGGGAACAGAATCAAGGCTGGGAGTCTCAACTCCCACATCTCTCACAAATGCCAAATATGATAAACATCCCTTCCCAACCATCCACTGGGCCTTTAAGAAAGAAATTACCCTACTGGGTACATAATCANACATGACAAGGAGATAGCCAATCCATGCCCAGAATAACATCAAAATCAACCATGCTCAATAGCAGTAAATCAACTCAGGTCTCCAAACACCCAATAGTAACAAGACAGGACCGATACACATGTCCACAATAATAGTATCGCCCACCGAGGTAGATACATGCACAGGCAACGCAAGACACCCTCGGGTCGTACCCAAATGATGAGCAAAGTATGAAGATACATAGGAATAAGTGCAACTAGGATCAAACAAGACTGAGGCATCTCGGTGACAGACTGAAATAATACCTGTAATAACAGCATCCGAAGCAACAGCATATGAACGGCCCTAAAGAGCATAGAAACGAGCCTGACCACCTGATCGGCCTCCCCCTCGAGGGCGACCCCTAGATACCTGACCCTCACCCCTAACTGGCGGGGCGGGTGCTGAAGAAGACGGACCAAAAGATGAGGGCTGACCCCTCTACTGAGACTGACTGCTGCGGCGCCGAGGACACTGCCTCCACAAATGCCCAAACTCCCTGCAATCATAACAACTCCCAGGTGCTGGGGAATGGGACTGAAGGGAACCCCGCGCATCAGAATGACTGGCTGACGCACTCGATCTGGAGGAACCCTGAGTAGACGGGGCTCGAGACGAACTCTGCGTTGGAAGTGCACTAAAAGATGGTTGACTCTGCTGAGAGCCCTGATAACGCCGACCATAAGATGAACCAGGTACTCTGAACGAGCTGGCTGTGGAGGCCTGAAAGATCGATCTCTACTCTACTGACCCTGGCCTCTAGACTGAGCACCATTGAAGCTACCTGACCCTCGAGGCCTCTTGGGGTCCCTCTCCTCGCGCTCCCGACGACGATTTGTCTCAATGTCACGATCAATGTCCACTGCATCCTCAAAAGTATGACTCAAGACCCTCTCTCGGGTCATCAAAATATGGATGGGATAAATAAGTCCGTCCACAAATTGCCTGATCCTCTCCTGATTAGTCGGAACTATCCATGGAGCATAACGAGCTAACTCTGAGAATCTTACCTCATACTCCGTCACAGACATATCTCCCTACCGAAGCCACTCAAACTTCCTACGCAGCTCCTCTCTCTGCGACCGTGGTACCCACTTTTCCAGAAAAATAGTGGAGAACTCCTACCATGACAATGTTGCTGCACCTACCGGCCTACGCCGCTCATATGCCTCCCACCAAGTAAAGGCTGCTCCTGTGAACTGAAAGGTAGTGAATGATACCCCACTCGACTCTAAGATCCCTGCTGTCCGAAGCATACGTCGACACTTGTCGAGAAAACCCTGGGCATCCTCGCCCGGAATACCACTGAATACCGGAGGTGAAAGCCTGTTGAACCTCTCCAGACGACGTTGCTCATTATCCGGCATCACTGGAATCCTATCAACTTGAACTAGGGCAACCGGTTGAACTGGAGCCACTAGCTGGACTGGTGGGGCCTCTGGTGTCTATAAAGCCTGCACTACCTGCTCAGGAGTACGAGCTGTGGGTGTCTGATGACCACCCCCAGTCTGAGATGTAGCTGCGGCAGTAGTGGCTGAGACTGCCTGCACCAGGCCAGTGCAAACCGATAAAATCTGAGCTAGGGCCTCCTGAAGACCCGGAATCACAATAGGCACAGCTGGTGCCTGAGCAGGTGCTGCTGGAACATCTCCAGCTGGAGGCTGGTCCTAAATAGGGGCAACTGGTACTGCCCCTGCTGCTCTGCCTCGACCATGGCCACGACCGCGCCCACGGCCTCTAGCAGGTGGCAATGGTGGTCGTCCGCCACGTCCAGTAGCACGAGTTCTCGCCATCTGCGAGAGAATAGAATACAGAAGTTTAGTTCTCGGATCAACAAAGTCGCACGACAAGAATTTCAAAATTTGAAGTTTTCCTAAAGGTTCTGCAGCCTCTCGAGGATAAATACAGATGTCTCCATACCGATCCGCGAGACTCTACTAAATCGGCTCATGATTCGCGAGACCAAGTAACCTAGGCTCTGATACCAACTTGTCACGACCCAAAACCCGGTCGTGATGGCGCCCAACACACTAATAGGCAAGCCCGACCATTTATAACAATTACCTCAATTATTTAAACAAATAAAGATAAAGCTATTTAAGTCAATGTCCGAAATAATGGTAAAAATACGGAAATCTGGCAAAATACCGACACATCCCAACTAGGACCCGATGTCACGAATATGAGCCTCTGTAGAATAGAATAATATCCTACTACATAAACTGTCTAAATGTATGATAGTGCAGAATATAAAAGACAAGGATAAGAGGTAAAGTCAACGGCTGCGAACGCCATGCAGCTACCTCAACTCTCTCGGATAAGCAAGCCTGCTGGTCACTGAATGTCTACTCAGCCTGTGAAGAAGGACCTAGATCTGCACACATGGTGCAGGCCAACTCAGTGGTAATAAAAGTAAATAACACTGAAAGTATAAAATCCCAAAAAAAGGCACAAATAATGCTATCCTAAGCAGTAAACCAATAACAGTAGAATTCCTGGAAACATAGCAAAACATTCTCTTGAAAGGAATCAAATAAATAAGATTACACAAGTAAGGTCAGCCATTGTAACCTGACCGGTCAGCCATTGTTACCTGACCAAAGTATGTTTCAGTGTCATTGTACCACTAGTCAGTCATTGTTACCTGACTGGTCAATCATTGTTACCTGACCGAAACACATATGACAGTGTCATTGTTACCACTGTTCATTTAAAAGGAGTACCCCGCGCTCACTGTGGGTGTGCAGACTCCGGAGGGGCTCCTACAACCCAAGCGCTATCAATAAGGCCTGAAAGCCTGAATAGTATCAACACGAGGCCTGAAAGCNCAATACTCAGCTCAAATGATAGTTCAAATATCAGTTAAAACTCCAAGTTTGAGTAAAATATAGTTGAATTCATAAAACAGTGTAAATCACACGGACTGAGTTCAAATAATATTTCAAATAGTGAGGGAAACAGTGATGATAATTCATAAAGAATTCAAACAATCGGCTATAAGCCCCAAGTATGGCAATGAGCCCAAGTCATAATTATAACAACAAATCATTTGCAAATACGCGGTAAAACCAACAACCGGGATGGACCATGTCACGATCCCCAATGATTCTCCACCCCACGCTCAGGTCCAGCATGCAAGTCACCTCAACACAGCACTAAGATGTGCAAATTCGGTGTTTTAAACCCTCAGAATATCATTTACAAGTATTACTCACCTCTAGCCGGCTGATAATCTAGCTCGCCAAGCCTTTCCCTCTCAAATCTACCTCCTCGGGTATAGAATCTGATCAAAACCATAAGGGATATGTTACAATAGGCCAATAAACCATAACCCAATTCAAAAGACTCGAAAAACAACAAAACCACGATGTTGGCAAAATCCGAGCCCCGGGCCTACTTCTCGAAAAATTTCGAAATTAACATTTCCGGAATCCTCACCTCACCACGAGTCTGTGCATATCAATTACACAAGAATTGGAGTCCATTTAATCCCTCAAATCGTCAATTTAGTCTCTCTTAGGCTTCAAACCCTAACCACCATTTTTACCCTTAAATTCCTTGAATTTTCAGTATTTAATCCTTGTTTTTATACCATAACAACATTATTTGAGGCTACAACTTCATACCTGATGGAATCCTTTCGAAATCTCTCAAATATCGCCCAAAATCGCCTCTCCCAAAGTCCCAAAATATTTTTCTAACTTCTGAAATTCGAACCTCACTGTTTCATTAAACACTCAGCATTTTTCGCTTCTGCGGTACAATTGTCGCTTATGCGACTTCCGCTTCTGCGGTAATTTTTCGCTTTTGCGGTTTCCTTCAAGTTGCCCAAGACTGCTTCTGCGGTTAATAGTCCGCTTCTGCGGACTCGCATTTGCGAAAAATGTTCCGCTTATGCGGAACCTCCTAAGCCATCCTCCTTTTGCTTCTGCGACCGCTTACCCGCTTCTGCGGACTCGCTTAAGCGAATAAAATTTTTCTTCTGCGGAAATATCGCACCTGCGGAGATTTTTCCGCTTCCGCGAAGCCGCAACTGCGGTTTCCCTTCTGCAGATGCGGAAATACATGCTGCAACCAAAACCAACAAACTTTCAAACTTCAAATTCTCTCGTTCAACCACCCGAATTCTCCTCGAGGCTGCCGGGACCCCAACCAAAAATACCAATACATCTTATAACGTTATTTAAACTTGTTCCAATCATCAAAACACTATCGTTAACACAAAAATACCAAAACATGACGGATTTAAGCCTAAGATTAACTAAAACTTCCGAAGCTCACATTCGATCAAAAACCAGACCAAACGACGCCCGATTGACCTGAAAATTTGCAGACATATCCAAAATCACCTAACGAAGCTACTACAACTCTCAGAATTTTCCATTCCGATCCTCGGATCAAAATCTCACCTACCAACCGGAATTCGCCAAATTTCCAACTTCGCCAATTCAAGCCTATTTCTACACCGGACCTCCAAATTCGATTCCGATCACACTCCTAAGTCACAAATCATCCCCCAAAGTTAACCGAACTACCGGAATTTACATCCGAGCCTTCCAACCACATATTCAACTTTCGGTTAACTTTTCTACAACAACCTTCCTTCTAAGTGGCTAATTGCCTCATTTTCATCCAAAAACCAACCCAACTCTATCCGATCAACTCTAATACCTATTTTGAAACATGAAGCAACATAATAAGGGGAAAACGGGGTGGTAACTCACGTGACGACGGGCCGGGTCGTCACAAGATGATTGCAATGCAAAAATATCCCCTTTGAAGACATATGACAAGAAGACTAGATCCGCTAATAAGGCATCAGCAGCAGCAGCAGATGATGACTTCAATTCTCAACTGTCTAGAAACAAGGTTCGCAGAGTTGTAAAGAAAGAAAAGAATCCCTGATTGCTGTTACTCCAATGCATCTTGCTCTGCACATATATATTTTGTACTTATGTCGCTTCAATGTTCTGCGTTTTATATGTTATATGGTGAAATGAATCTACCTATGCAACTTCATATTTTCTTTATCAATCATGGTGTGATTCTATTAAAAAACTAAGTGTTGCAGTTGCTAAGATACAAATTTATAGGTTGGGCTTTTGGAATTTAACAGATGACTTTTTGCTGCCTTGTGAATTTCTTTTATGCAGTTTTAAGTGATATTTTTATATGCATACTCTTTATTTGTTGTCGTGGTGCTTCGATGCACTTTAACTTGGTTTTAATAGACGCTTAGAGGTGATTCATGGCTGGTGTGGAGCAAGTATGATGGCTTTAGAGCTTCATTTTAAGGGGTAGAGGTGGAGCAGTTACTTGTCGATAAAATAAAAGTTCTTCATTCCTCAACCATATGTGGCTTACTAAAACATTCAGAAGCCGAAATCATATTTGATGATCAGCATTTGCTCCAACTTGGTTAACGAGCAATCAATCTTCTATCAAAATGCAGCATTTAGCTTTAAGCTTTTTGTTTTCGTCAACATCCTGTTTTTGACTCTACATATTATTAGTTCTTCCATGTAAAGTGTATTAGAAAGTTTATAAGTTGTGTATGGTTAAACTTTTGGAATTTTATTTTCCTTAAAATTATCTGTTCATTTGTACAATTATTACATTATATATGAATTGTTCTACTTATTGAGTATGCAGTTGAATGCAGATTTTTCGTTAACTTTTTGCTCTTTGTATATATAGTTAGAGTCTTTACTTTCAGATTTTGTTCTTTATAATTCGGAGTTATCATGAGCCATGGAATTCTAATTAAGTGAAATTTATGATTAACTATTGTGTTGTGAGCTAGAACTCCAGTTAACTGAATTGTGAACTCATCTTTGTAGATATAGTTAGAGTCATCCAATGTTATGTTATTGTCCAACCCATCTCCAAGTAATGATACTGTGCAGCAAAATATCCTCCTATCAGGATATAAGGAATATAGATCTTCACAGCAAAGAATCATATAATTAAGCTGCCTAAGTTCTTCACACTATACTACTAAAACGTGTAGCTTCTGCAGATGAGTGTATTTGGCCGCATCCGCTGCTTTTACTGCACAAACACATATATATTTCAACAAATATGACATAATTGAAGTTAAAAGCAATGCTAAAAGAATTTCTGAAATAATCTTCTTATAGCAGGTATGCAGAAATATTCGCTTGATTCTAATAGGAGGTATGCAGCCACAACATGCTTACATATGACATAATTGAAGTTAAAACCAATGCTACATAATGAATATGCTCAAACAAAAAACATTAATCTTTAACAGCACAATATATGTCATGAGGCCAAGTGAACACACTTAAAACCGCACTTGGACATGCAAATAAATGATGGTTAAGACCGCTAGATGAATATTAGTTGGCATAGCTTCCGATAGCCTACCAAGTGCTCACTGCTTGTATTCTTGAAACAACTTCTCCTGTCTGAAGGTAAACACAATCTCCTAATGATATTGACATTTATTCTTCTCTATGCGAGGTAAGTGGGAATCAAAGAATCAAGGCTGGGCACATCATACTCTGAGGTATTGTGTCATATCAATTATCAACTACAAGCTACAACAGTATGGAGCCTAGCAGACAAGTCATTGCCATGTAGCAGCATGATGGTTTTGTGAACTTACTGATATAATGTAAATGGCACCACAGTTAAGAAGCAGGTACGTAGCTATGTTCCGGACAAGAATGAGATCATTCCTATGCCCATAATACATGTAGAAAGACAATAGCCCAAACATATGTTGTAGCTTTCACACGAATGCAAACTAGGTTTATTAACAGAACAATGTTGATGAAAGAAATAATAAAATACATGAGTTGTTTGGTGACAGAAGTAATAGCCTAACAGGCAGGCCAATCCTTTCACTCTACACCCACACCAAACAGTAATTAGTAGAAAGTTCACCCATGATTGGTATTTCTTATCTACAATTCACAAACAGTGGTTTCTCAACAAATGTTAAGTGTGTAGGTAATACTTTCAAAATAAAGAAGTCTAGATTGAGCTGATGGAACAATTTTGACTAAGAAAACACAGAAAAATCAAAAACTTGCATCATGAGAAGAAAATTAGAGGCAATTATCCAATAGCAATCAAAGTAGAAGCAATAACAACATGAAAACTTATAGAGACTGATAGTGTTAACCCAGTTGGATATGCAGCTCCATGGTTAAAATGGAAGTTTGGATAATGACTATGTTTCTTTATCGGATGGATGCCAACCTGGAAAGAACAGAGTTCAAGATACAGCTGCAAAGACTTAAGTTTGCCATGGTGAGTCATTTTTCCCGGGAGGGAGGATCGTTTGCTAACAGCTTTTTAGTTCCTGCAACTTCACCTGATTCAGAATTCATCAACCTTATTCCTGATTCCTGATACTCGAGTTAACGTTTCAAAATTTGATTTTGCCATGTGCTGCTCCAAATTTGATGATTGAGAAGATCAGTTAACAATAAAGGAAAAACAATAAGCTGCACATGGTTTCCATCCGTGGGTGAGACTAACCTTTTGGTGAGACTCATCAAAGTAAGAGCACTGCAAATCACCTTTTAGCGAGACTCATCAAACTAAGGCCCAGTGAAAGGTTGAGGTTTTCAACACACACAAACATTTCAACATTCAATAGTAAACTATTTTTTATTGTCCCATTTCTGCTTTCTTGGAAGAGCATATACACTTATGGATTTTGAGAAGGAGATATGTTCAAGTGTAAGGTAAAAGAGCATGTTGCATACTAATCGTATGTCACCCTGCTCGATCTTACCTTTTTTCCTCGAGCCTTGCCATTAATAGAAATTTAACCAAAATACAGAATGAGTCAAAAAAATAGCCTTTTCAAATTCACAAGGATGGATATTAACAAATTTTAATGGAATGCACCTCAATCCCAAACTATTTAAGAAACACTTGTTCTAATCCCATCAAAGGATGTTATGGCCGAAAGTCAGCTGAAGTCTATTTTGCAAACTCCATCGACAAAAGTGTATCAGAAAGTGGATCGTCGGTGTTAGACGATGGAAATGCTTGCAATCCAAAAATATCCCCTTTGAAGACATATGACAAGAAGACTACATCCGCTAATAAGGCATCAACATTAGGAGCAGATGATGACTTCAATTCTCAATTGTCTAGCAACAAGGATCGCAGAGTTGTAAAGAAAGAAAAGAATCTCTGATTGGCATTACTGAAATGCCTGTAGGTATGCAAATATATATTTTGTACTCATGTTGAATGAATGTGCTGCTGTCAATATGTGATCTGCTGAAATGACTTGACCTATGCAACATCATATTATCTTTATTACTCATGAATTCAGTTATTAATTATGTCGAATGAATGTGGTGCCGTTGCCATATATTTTGCTATCAGCTACATTATTGGTTCTGCTTTAATTTTTGGCTCATTGTTTGGTGTCAAAATCTTTTCTACCTGCCTTATATGTAATCTCTTCAGTTCATTTTGCGCACTTCACGTACAAATAGAACATTTCTGTTTAGCTTTTAGTAGATAATCAGATATCAAAGCAGCTATAACATCTTCAGTATAGGCAAATCAGAATGGGGAGTAAATGTTATCCTAACGAACTATTATCCATAGCATACGGTTTCCAAAGCATATATTCTGGTCAGACGTCCCTTTAATGTACTTACCAAGTCACAAAACAATAAAAGTTAACCGCAATTATTGAATAAGTGTGTACAACTTACTACATATTACTGAGATTCAAACGAATAGGTGATTCTACACATCCTATTGTCTCATGAAGCTCATCAAGGTATGTGTATACACACTCAATTTTTGTACAATATACTACAAATATGATAAAAAGAGATCGTTTGTATTCTTATAGATAGATTTCAGTATAACATCATTAATAAATTTCCATTAGGACAGAACAAATGATATAAACAAGGATAAACATGCAGACAACAAAACTAATTGCCCATGTAAATTGCTTAAGGATTTAACATCGTTCACAAAATATAGCTTTAATGTTGATGTCATGTACCTTAAAGTAATATTGATTTAGTTCTTCGGTAGAAATTGAATTATCGAATAGGTCAATATTGTCCAAATCTTAGCGTAATTTGACAGTTCATAATACATTCAAATTTTGAAGATACACATATTGAACTGTGGATCATGTATTTCCTCAACACCTGATCTTATGCGTCAACATCAGCTTAAACTTATGGTCTACACTGTAGGAGGATAAACAACAGGCGTATAAACAAGTGCATAAAAATAAAAATTCACTGTTTAGTGTACTATGGCCGAGAAACAGAAATTAAATCAAAAGATTACTGTATGTATAAGCTGTACAAATTAAAAACAGTTTATTGCGTACCGATAAATATACATAAACACCACAGTTTTCAAATATTCACAATATTAGTAAAAAGAGAATTTTTTAAGAGTTACAACTTACTAAGTGTTAATGAGAATGGGATAAATGCCACGTTAATCAATTAAAAATATGTTGGCAAAAAATTAAGTTTCCTGTTGTACTTCAATTAATAATTAATTCGAAAATATATTTACAAAATTTTCTGTGGGAGTTATAATAAACTTAAAATACTCCTTCAGTAAAAACTATATAAATAAAATAGAAAAACAAAAATAAAAGTAAAAACAGACGCATCACATATCTGTTATTGTTAACTGCTCTCTGTTTAACCTTTTCTTGAAGACTCTTCAACTTCTCAAACCAAATTCAGTTTCTCACCCCAATTTTCGGACGACTGCATACCTCAACTTCTGTAAGTTTTTTTCATATCTATCCACTGCTTTCATGCTTATACGTTATCTACAGTAATTTTTCTTCTAAAATATTGTCGTAGTGTTGCTTCAGAATATATATACACACACACACACACACACACACACACACACATCAAATCCTTCATCATCACATTTACATACTACTGCAGTAAAAAAGATATAAAAAACGTGAAGGAAAAAATAGGCGCATAACATATGCCCTCTTTTTGTCAACTGCTCTGTATTTTAGGTTTTGTTTGAAGACTGTTCAACTTCTCAAACCTAATTCAGTTTCTCACCCCAATTTTTCAATTCCTGTGTGCCTCAAGGTCAGTAAATTTTTTGGATATGTATGTCGTAGTCCTGGTTTCATGGTTTTACATTTGTTTACTTTACTTTTTCTTCTAAAATTATTGTAGTCAAGGCTGTTGTGGTTGCTTCAGAAATATTGCCGTTCGACCTACAGTTTTAGAATTCTATATACTTTGTTTTGCATCCGAATCAACAGAGTGAAGGGTTGCGAAGAAGCTGTACAAAATTCAAATTTACTTTTGCAAAATACTCTTCAACTTCTCGCAACAAATTCACTATTTACGACAGTTTGACATGGAAGAAAAGAAAAATCTCGGAAGAAAAAATAGAATATGCTTACAAAAGCAGAAACAGGCTAAATTTTCATTGAACGGTATGAAATTTAACATTTAACATTATATATATCATGAGTAATATTGCAGTTCTTTAAACAGTTGGACGTAAATTTGGCGTCTTACTGAATCTTTTTGTTCTACTATTTCTTCACTTTCATGTATGCATTACATGCTCAAATTTAAGTATAAGTTTTCAAAATGTGTGTCATATATATTATGTTGATCCAGACATCATTGTAGTTTCTATTATGTTGTATATCGTTTTTCGTCCGAATATGCATTATTTGATATATCATTGCATAAATGTAAAATATATTATGTCATATGTTTATCATTTTTTATATGTTTAACCATACATACATCTTATGCATTTTTTAACACATTTCACATTATATATTTCATGATTAATTTTGTGGTTGTTGTAGGTATTTTTTATGTTTAGTCGTACAGGTTTATCGTCTTTATTAGTCGCTTTTATACCTGCTTTACTCAGTTGCAAGTAGATAAAAATCACTATTCTATATGAAATGTTATATATTAACCTCTAAAGGTTGAATTGTGCGCAGTTATAGTTTTGGATTTTATGAATTTTGGACATTTTAGTTGCCATTGTCTCTCAACTTTTACGATTTTATTTTTTCAGTTCAACATATCAAATCTTTATGCTACCCTTTAATGAGGGTTATTCTTCTTAAATATCCATAAATTATTTTACTATATGGATTTTGATAGTTTCCCGACCTTTTTCCAGTTATAACAGTTACCTATTAAGCGATTTATGGTTTACAGACTTTGTCCATTCTACTACTATCAGATGGAATGATATAGGAAATGGAAAAATAGAACAATCATTAACGGACATAACAAATCGTCTGAATTTCCCTCAATTATGTAGTGCATCCATAAAGATCTCTGAACAAGTTTCATCATCTTAGTCTCAGCCATAATATCAAAATTCAACAGAACAACTACATTTTCAATATGATTTTTCACCTTCAAAATTGCAAAGCGATCATCTGTTACCGGATTTAAATGACCAACCATTGTTGCAAGGTAAATATTTGTGTAACTTTGGTTATATATTAAATGAAAAATTTATGAAGTCAATAAAAGTGTTGCTATTCGTGTAAATAACAAAAATACAATATTTTTAACTTTTTTTTTCATTTTTCTCATATGCATAATGGACTGGCCAATAGAATAACTTAAAAGTTAAAAGCTAAATTTACTGCCATTATTTGCTTTTGTTTATTTTGTTAAGTAAGACATGTTTGTTATTGTAACGACCAGACCGGTCGTTTTGAGTACCAGCACTCCGTTCAGTAGTCGGAGGCCATGAACAGCTTCATTTCAGGTATTATGACTTGTACCCGTGGTTAGAATTTGATTTCGGGAAATTCGGAGTTGATTTGGGAAGAGAATTCTCTTTTGAGAAGCTTAAAGTCAAAAGAATGAACTAGGATTTGAATTTCAGGTAAACGACCTCGGAATCGGGATCTGAAGGTTCCAACAGGTTCGTATGATGATTTCGGACTTGGGCGTATGCCCGGATCGGGTTTTGGATAACTCGGGAGCGTTTTGGCGCATAATGTGGAAGTTAGCATTTTAGAAGAAATTCTATAAGTTTGGCTTGAAGAGCATTTCAATGTTATCAAAGTCCCTTTGGAATTCCGAGACTGTGAATAGCTCCGTATAGTGATTCTGTAGTTGGAGGCGTGATCGGAAGTAAATTCAGAAGTCCGTAGACCATTTTGAAGCCATTTGGCTAAAGATAGAAAGTTGAAGGTTTTGAAGAGTTTGACCGGGGAGTTGACTCTTTGATATCAGGGTCGGAATCAAATTCTGGAAGTTAGAGCAGGTCCGTAATATCAAATATAACTTGTGTGCAAAATTTAAAGTCAATCGGACCTGATTTGATAGGTTTCGGCATCGAAAATAGAAGTTGGAAATCTTAAAGTTCATAAACTTGAATTTGCGGTGTAATTCGTGATTTTGGTGTTGTTTGATGTGATTTGAAGCCTCGAGCAAGTCCAGAATGTATTTTGGGATTGGTTGGTATGTTTGGTTGCGGTCCCGGGGGCCTCGGGTGGATTCCGGGTGGTTAACGGATCAAAATTTGATATTTTGGAAGGGCTAAGTTGCTGGTATCTAGTATTTCCGCTTTTGCGGAAATGGGACCGCAGAAGCGGCCCCGAAAAAGCGAGGAAATGATCGCAGAAGCAAAAAAAGGACGGCTTGGGGAGGAGCCGCAGAAGCGGCTTTTGGACCGCTCAAGCGGAACCGCTGATGCGGTTTGGTTGCCGCTGAAGCGGAATTTTGGCTGGAGCTTAGGGACCACAGAAGCGATCCCAGGACCGCAAAAGCGAAAAGGGACTGGGGCAGAATGTTTTAAATCCGATTTTGGATCATTTCTCATCACATTTTCTTGCCTTTGGGGGCGATTTTGGAGAGCTTCAAGAAGAGAGTTTTGTAATCAATGATAAGGTATGTTATCCCCACCTATTATGAGTTAAATACATTAATTTTGTATGAGATTAAGCATGGAATTAGTGTAAATATTGGATTTTTGTGGAAAAACCTGGAAAATTATAAAACTTGGATTTTAGCCACGATTTTAAGAATGGAAGTAGGAGAAAATTATATATTTGAATTTCTAAGGTCATGGGTAACTTTTACCTTCGAAAAATTTCGAGTTCCGGGTACGTGGGCCCGAGGGTATTTTGGTCAACTTTTCGTTCGGGGTTAGGAATTGTTGTAAATTGAGTTGTAAGGTATAGTTGAGCATATATTAATGAATTTGTATGATCATTGGCTAGTTTCGGGGCGTTGTGCGTTGGTTCAAGCTTTCGGAAGGATGTAGAATGCCGATTTCGGAGCGAGGTAAGTCTCCTTTCTAATTCTGTGAGGGGGAAATTACCCCATAGGTGAGTTAATTGATTATGTGCTCCTAGTTGTGGGGGCTACGTGCGCACGAGGTGACGAAATTCCATGCGCAGCTACTATTATGCTATTGTCTGGGTAGTTTAGGACCCAAAAGCACGCTTTATGTGGAATAAATGTGAAATCATTGATAACTCTGATTGCTTAAATCATCTTAAATTAATAATTGGATTTTCTATAGACTTAAGTTTCTTTTTTCTCAAATTTATAAAAGAGAATTTACTTCTTTCTGGGTATTTGCTCCACGTTCATTTCCTGACTGTTTAT
The DNA here is from genome assembly GCA_026770625.1 of Nicotiana glauca. Lineage (NCBI taxonomy): Eukaryota > Viridiplantae > Streptophyta > Magnoliopsida > Solanales > Solanaceae > Nicotiana > Nicotiana glauca. The sequence goes on from MU669051.1 coordinate 14,784, forward strand.
CTGTCTGTGTGTGTTTATTTTGGAACGCGCCGATCGCCTCGGCAGATTAATAGATGCATCTATAGGCGCGTCGTCGACCCTCGGCAAGTGCACATTTATTTTTGTTGGATCGAGCCGTCGCCTCGGTATGATTTGCGCATGCCTGTGTTGCTGCCTGAACTTGATTAAGTTATTGTTGCCCTTTTGTGGCTTAAACATAATTAAATTATGTTTTAAAGAGAAATTTGGGAAATTTTCCTACGAATGAACTACGTGTTTATTTGTCCCCTCTATTTGATTAGAATCATGTCTATGAAGAATAACTCCACGGATTAATACGTGTAATAAGGATAAATGATCATTGGACCATTAGAGTGTGTCAAATTTGACCATCTCGTCTCTACCCCTTCGGGATTAGGCGTGACACTCACTGAGTACACATTGATTACGTACTCATACTACATTTCTGTGCATTTTGTTGCACAGGTATACTTCATCTTAGCGGCCTACTGGGCGCAGCAGCACGGACGATTCAGGGACTAGGTGAGCTGCAAATTGTGAGGCGACCTGCAGCTAGTATAGTTCCTTTCTGTACGTTGATTATTTATTTCCTATCCTTTGTATTCCGGACAGAGGTTGTATTTCATTTCATTATCAGTAGTCGCTCATGCACTTGTGACACCGGGTTCTGGGATAGTTTTCGAAAGGTTTAATTTAATTGTTATTGTTAATTTGAATTGAAGCAAAACCCCTTTTATTTGCAAAAATGGAAGGAAATTTCTGGAATTTGATGTTTTTTTTAAAAAAAAATTTAAAATCGGTAAATCTAATTGGCTGGCCTGACAGCGGTGTCCGGCGCCACCACGACCCTTAGTGGATTTTGGGTCGAGACAACATGGTATCAGAGCTCTAGGTTCCCGTCGGTCTCACGAGTCATAAGCAAGTCTAGTAGAGTCTCGCGGATCGGTACGGAGACGTCTGTACTTATCCTCAGGAGGCTGCAGTACTGTTAGGAGTACTTCCCTTCTTGATTTCTTTATCGTGCGATTCGATTTCCTTTGAGGCTTATGCCTTTGATTTCTTTCCACTCAATCTTGCGCGACGCGAGCGCTTGTTATAAATTGAAAAATGAAGAATTTAAATGGCACTACGAGTGCGGTGCGGGATGATTTACCCGGTATAGTTAAGTGGACTATTATAGTCGCATTTCGGAGGGATATTCCATTGTTTTAGCTCCGTAGCAGAACTTCTGAGAGCCTTGAGGCTAGGCACAGATTTCCATGATTTCATGAGCAGTTATTTCCGCAGTGTTGTTGTAATGGTAGGATGTTGCGCATGTGTCGAGGCAGTAAATGAATTGAAGGGAGGTTTACTCAGCGCGTAATCAAGGGACTCAGTATTTTATTCCCGGCAAGGGAAAGTTGATCGAACCAAGGATGGTGAGATGTGGACTAGTGAAAGTAGTGAAGCATGGTAATTGCAAGCGCGAAGGAGTTCTCTCCTCTTTTGGGGTGTTGTTATCCTAATTGGACGTATTAAGTTTATCGGTGTTATGATCTTTTATGATCAGCCCTTGGGACAAGATATTGTGAAATGGCATTGGAAATGCAACTATCAGATACTGCGGGATGCGATGGTTCTGGACTGAATCAGAACTGCAAATGCTGTGATTTGATAAAGACAACTTTCGGAGAGGTTTGGGATTAATAGCAAATTGTGGATTCAAGTTCTATAAAGATGAGTTTTATTAAGCTGACTACTTAGCAACAAGAGATGAAAAAGACATGTGGAAAGTGTCCAACAGAGTTTTAAACTTCTAAAGGGTCAGACTGAGGAAGCGCAGGCCGAGCAATTGATTGAAGAAGTGAGTTTGCTAAAAGTGGGAGAGCAGCGGAGCTGCGTAAGGGCTTGGTAATGAGGAAACTATGCACCTTAAGGGAGTCTGGAATGACTTGGGAATATCGGTGCTTGGTTATCAATGCTTTCAGATCTAATTTGAAGTGGGTATTTCAGCGACGGGAAATGAAAGTCGGTAGAATAACTAGAAGCATAATGTTATTACGCAGCAGGAGATTGGGTATGGCGAAAATGAGCTGCTTGAAGTGAAGAAAGGCGTATCACGACTGTGAAGCGAAAGGATGTTGTCGCACATTTAATGGATGTCTACGAAGGATGAATGGACTCGTACAGTTGGAGAGTAAGCTCGAACTCAGGATGCGTTATTGATGTCGTAGTAATGGTACCCATGCAGCAGCGTTAGAAGGTGTCGGGGAGTAATTTCGATAGGTGGGGTATTCCGGTGAGCAGGGTAGCAGTCGCGTGATTGGCGAGGCTCCTGCGAAGAGTTCTACTGGATATGCAGCAAGGGGAATT
>MU669060.1:10691-27337 GCA_026770625.1 Nicotiana glauca
CTTGATTCGGGATTCAAACCGGTGACTTGGGACACCATAAATCTCCCAAGTGGCGACTCTGAATCTTTTAATAAAAGAATCCCGTCTCAATCGTCCTTTAATTGGAAAAACTCTTTTTGTGTTTATATCCCCTTTCGCCGGGGTGTAAGCACCGTAAAAAAGAGGTGTGACAACAGGTATAAAGAGAAATTGATATATTATTCGAATTCAAACTGATGTACATGATGAACTGAAATCTCTTCTATTTATAGAAGAAAGGAAGCTGCTACTGCAAGCTGCTGTGTAAGCTGTTATTATACCCGATATAGATAATCTTCTACTGAGAGCAATCTTTATCCATAACGGGGTACTGAATGGATAAACTCATTGTACCCAGTATAGATAATTTTCTACTAGGGGTAATGATTATCCATAACGGGGTAGTCAAAGGATAAGCTTACTATACCCGGTATGTATAGTCTTCTATCGGGATAATATTTATCCATAATCGGATATTGAAAGGATAAGCTTATTATACACCGTATGAATAATCGTCTACCGGGGGTAATATTTATCCATAACCGGATACTGAAAGGATAAACATATTATATCCGGTATGGATAATCTTCTACCGGGGGTAATGTTTATTCATAACCGGGTACCGAAGTGATAAGCTTTTTCAGGAGGCTTATTTCCAATAGAGTACTAAATAGATAAATATATTTACGGCGGAGTCTCATATAGATAAGCTTCTTCACGAAGCTTATTTACAACGGAGTATGAATATCCATAATATAATATATTTATAACACACCCCCTTCGATGTTCATTAAAAGATAGTGTACCTCATTAAAACCTTAATAGGAAAAAATCCCGTGGGAAAAAATTCTAGTGAAGGAAAAAGAGTCCACATATTAGTAATACGCATTGCTAGGTGCCTCATTAAAAACCTTATAAGGAAAACCCTGTGAAAAAAATCTTACTAAGGAAAAAAGAGTGCATCGCGTATCATACTTCCCCTAATGAAAACCTTATTTCAAATATTTGAGTCTCTGCATTCTGACCTTGTATCTGCATAACCAATACGATCTGCACCACTTTTATTAGCATTAGCAAGATACACAAGTGCATAGCAATTGCACTGAAGTAGAGTATTTCAGGACCAAGGAGTTCCTCATCCTCTTCTGGAGGTCGGAACGGATCCTTGTTCACTGCAAGTGATCGAACACCCATTGGTAATGTAAAAGTAATTAAAGACCTTTTCTGTATAGGCAAATTGATGGATAAAGATCTCGTCTGCTACATATTTAATTTGCAGACCAAGAAAAAATTTATTTTTCCAAGATCTTTCATCTCAAATTCTTTCTTAAGATATTCAATTGCCTTAGGAGCTCTTCTGGAGTTCCAACAAGATTTATGTCATCAACGTAAACAGCAAGTGTAACAAATTCTGATGATATTTTTTTTATAAAAATACATGGACAAATAACGTCATTTATGTAACTTTCTTTCAGCAAATATTCACTGAGGCGATTATATCACTTGCGCCCAGATTGATTTAAACCGTACAAAGATCTTTATAATCTGATCGAGTACATTTCTCGAGATTTTGAACTATATGATTGAGGCATTTTAAATCCTTCAGGGATCTTTATAGAGATTTAATTAAATGAGTCATATAGGTTATGAATCGCATTTAAATGGCATGACATCTTCAGGTGTCTGGACTACTGGTCCGATCCTCACAATATTTTACAGTATTGTGCATTATATTGTATCAAATATATCGTCGACGGTCATGTTGTATCGGTTCCTAAGCGGCATAACTTGTTGAGATCTCATCACTTTATTTTCAGGTACCTCAACTTCTTCTGGAGTTTCATGAAATATTATGCCGTGGGCTCTTCTAGAGCTCATTTCCTCCTCATTATGATCATTTTGATCATTAGCTCCATATCATTTTCAAGAATTGTTACCTTTGGAACCGATTGGTCTACCACGCTTCATGCGTACAGTAAACTCTATCCTTCAGGGACTTTACATTTTAATAGGAATATTTGCAGCTGAAATATGATATTTAATTTTGGATCAGCAAACGCTTCTGGCATTTGACTTGAATTATCTTCTAAGTGAGGATCATATTAATAGTAATTCGATTCATATAGCATATTTTTCAGCTATTTATTCCATTCCCCAAATGTTAGAAAAACTAACATATATCCCCAATCTTCTTTGGAAAACATATCTCTGTGCATTGTGGTAGAGAAATTAATCATATACCACACATCAAAAGATAGTAAAATATTTGATTTCTGATCCTAAACCAATTGTGAGGGGAAGACTTATCATATATTGTTGGTCTGATGCATACAAGTGCCGCTATATGCAATTTAGAAAATCTTAGACCAACACATGAAGCTTTGTTCTCATAAACAATAGTGTATCCATTAATAAGAGGTATTCACTGCTAAACTAGCTTGTATATAAACCAGCATTATCAAGATGAACTGTCTTGATTTCATAATATGAAAATTATGCTCTTAAGTGAGAAAAGCAATTTCAAATGCCGACTGCAGGTTGACAATAATGTCACGACCCCAACCCGGTCGTGATGGCGCCCAACACACTAGTAGGCAAGCCCGACCATTTATCAACACTTAAACCGCTTAACAGGATAGAGAATCAATAAGCAATTTAAATTAAATACCAGAATATACTGAAGAAATACGAAAGTTTAACAAAATACCGAATACAGCCCACTATGGACCCGGTGTCACGACCATGAGCCTCTAAATACAGAGTTTTAATCCTAATACAAGTCTATCTAAAAGCTGAAAATACAGAATGTAAAGATAGAGATAGAAGGGAGAATCCTCGGCTGCGAACGTCGTGCAGCTACCTCAAATACTCCCCGAGAATGCCTCTGGAAAGCTGGACAGAGCTCACTCAGTCTGGATATGTCCTGAATCTACACACAAGGTGCAGGGAGTAGAGTGAGTACTCCGACCCAGTGAGTAATAAAAATAAATACAGTCCGAAGATAAGAAAATACAGTAAATACACAAAGTTAGCTATAATCCAAATATACAACAATGTATGGAACTGAACAGCTGAGCAACAATTAAAAATACAAATGCATGAATGAAATGCAATGCAATGCATATGATGGTACATTCCAGTACCCACTGCGGCGCGCAGCCCGAGCCACCCATAATTATTTAACGTCGACGGTGCTCACTGGGGGTTGTACAGACTTCGGAGGGGCTCCTACAGCCCAAGCGCAATATCAAGCCATCTCGTGGCATCAATCAAATCCTGGCCAGTCATTGTTACCTGACCTATTTACATAATATAGTTCCATTGTTTCCATTGTTTCAAGTTCCTGCTGCGGCGCACAGCCCGAGCCACCCATAATGTTTCAAGTCACATCACACAGTGCCATTGTTATCACTGTTTTAAGTCACTACTGCGGCACGCAGCCCGAGCCACCAATAATCAGTCCAGAAAACATCATAAGCCCCATGGACATTTATAAAACAGTAGTTCTCAGCCCGAAATAACATTTAAAATATTATTTGAGTTTTCAAAACTTAGAAATATGGTTGAGTTTGCAAAACAGTATTTAAAACCTTGGACTGAAACCAAATGATATGCAAATCATGCTAAAGCAGTAATATCAATCCCCGAAGGATTCTACAAGTCGGCACAAGGCCCCAAACATGACATCCAACCCAGTAAATATCAATAAAGTATGTGTATCAATCACCAGTATAGTATAAATATCACGCGGGATGAACCAAGTCACAATCTCCAATAGTAACCGACCCCGCACTCGTCATGGAGTGCGTGTCACGCCTCAACATAGCGTTACGATGTGAAAGTCCGGGGTTTCAAACCCTCAGAACAACATTTACATCTATTACTCACCTCTAGCCGGCCACATACTACTCCGCGATGCCCTTTCCTTTTGTATCGACCTCCTTGCTCGTCGAATTTGGCCAAAACCACAATGAATACATCACAATAGGCTAAGGGAATATAACCCAATCGAAAAGATTCGAAAAATATCAATAATCACGAAATTTGCAAAACCCGAGCCCCGGGCCCACGTCTCAAAATCCAGAAATTTTTACATCAAAATATTCCTTATCTCGCCACGAGTCTATACATACCAAATTCACAAGAATCGGAGTCCATTTGACCCCTCAAACCCTAAATTTTGAATTTCAATGTCAAGCCCTAATTTTCTTATAATTTGGCTATGTTTTCATGGATTTCTAGGATGATTCTTCAATAAAATCATGTATTTAACTCATAAAAATTACCTCCAATCGATCTTAGTTGAAACTCCCTTCAATCCCCGTCCAAAAGCTCTCAAAATGACTAAAAATGGTGGAGAAATGGGGTGTTTTCGCGACTGAAATGTTTTTTTTTAAACATTCTGCCCCAGCTGTTTTCGCAATTCCCAGCATTTTCTTCGCATTTGCGAAGCTACAATGTTTTCGTAATTCCCAGCCCAGCTATAGTGTTTTCACAATTCCCATCATTTTCTTCGCATTTTGCGAAGCTACAGCGTTCGCAATTCCCAGCATTATTTTCGCAATTGCGAGCATACCAGAAGCAGCAGTTTTCCCGACACAAAAATGAGCATAACTTTCTCATACGATGTCCAAATTCGATGATTTTTTTCCTATGGCTCCGTAATTTTGATACGGATCTAATGGTTCAATAAAAAATTAATTTGGAGCTCATTTTGTTTAAATATAATACCCCTTTATGTCCAAAGAAATGACGTTGAAACATCAAATAAGAGCGTGATCACAACCCGAAACACACCCGAGGCTCCCGGGACCCCGACCAATCACACCAACCAGTCCCAAAATATATTACGGACTTTCTCGAGGCCTTAAATCACATCAAACAACGCTAAAATCATGAATCAACTTCCAATCCAAGCTTTATGAACTTTAGAACTTCCAACTTCTATTTTTGATGCCGAAACCTATCAAATCACGTCCGATTGACTTCAAATTTTGCACACAAGTCCAAAATCACCTAACGAAGCTACTGAAAATCTCGGAACTCCATTCTGACTCCCGGATCAAAATTTCACCTATCAACCGGAAATCGCCAAAATACTAACTTCGCCAAAATAGGCTAACTTCTTCACCGGACCTCCAAAATTACGTCTGATTGCGCTCCTAAGCCTTAAATCATCCCCCGAAACTAACCGAATCATCGGAAATCAATTCCGATCCCTCTAACTCATAAGTCAACGTCCGGTTGACTTTTTTTTCTTTTCAAACTAACCTTTCCTTAAAGAGACTAATTGTCCCATTTCCTACCAAACTCGATCCGAATCAACTCAAATTTACCAAGTACATATATTAAAGCATGAAGAAGCATAAAACGGGGAAAACGAGATGGAAATACATGAGACGACGGGTCGGGCCGTCACATTCTCCCCAACTTAAACAAACGCTCGTCCTCGAGTGTACCCAGAGTTGTTCTAGAAGCCAACCAATATCTGAATGACCTTACCACGCATGTAACCGGGGTGATCCCACGTCACCCTACCTCGCATAGTTCCGATAACACGACATAGTTAAAATCTCACAATCCATTTAGTCCATAAACCATAGAACCACACTACACTTTCCGAAATCATACACAGGATCAGAACCTCACATCTATACTCTGAATAAGCCTGAACCAGCTGTAATAACCCATACCTGCAACCTCAGGTGCAATCATATGATATACTACATAACCTAAACACTCAAAACGATAACTTATATTCACAGCAGTTGCCCAAAACACCCGAATACCGGTCGAAAACCTCTTATCAACTAAGGTCTTATTCTAACACTTTCCTATACTGCCAACGATAAATGAAACACGCAATAAACCGCAACCATTTCTCATATCAACCATTCATGAAGCTGCTTCCCTTTTGACTAATACCACATCAGATTCCGCGCTGAACCTCGACATTATCCTGAAATCAAATCCGTTTGTATTCATTAGTGACCCCAACGATCACCTTGAATACAACATACCACTCTGGTGATATAACATCCCAATGTAGGCCTAAGCCATAACTTGCATAATATGCGCACCAAATAGAAACTATTTGAACATACTCGAATCATGAAAATGACTCAACTAAAGGAGTTGTACCTCAAACTCACCAGTACCATTACAACACAAGGATGAGACCCCGTCTCACATCATAGAAATAGAACACCTGAATCTACCCCGAAAAGTCATACCTCCACGTAGCCTAGCCACAATACGCGATCCTATCCAAACACTGCTACACATTAAATACTTCAGGTCACTATGATCAAAATCGACAACCACACACAATTTGATGTATGGAACCAAAGCCAATCATTACACTCACGGTAAAATAATAACATATACCACGCAACCCGATATAACATAACCAATATGTCATTCGCTGAGCAACTCCCAATTACTCTTCCCGCTCGACTTCCACTATGAATCCCCGATAGAACCGCACCACATGTGCCCATAATTAACAAATCATAATGTGTCACAACACCGGGAAGCAACTCGTAGCTCTCATTAGATCACTAATAAGCTCAATAAGGATCAAATCAACCTATCCCTCAACGATACAATTCGGGCCAACCAAGCCAACTCAAGCTAAACACGTATCCACATCGGCCTGCCAACGAACTCATTACCAAGAAAGCCTGAAGCTGCTCCTTTCACTACTATAACTCCTGTCGGAGCCGCACGATATGGTGACCGACACCAAATCAATATCGAAATCCACAACCTCGCCCGGCGACATGCCCGGCCACAAGAAATGCATCTGAAAAGTCCCTCAACATCGGAACTGAATCAATGGTAGAAACCTCTGCGCTGACATCCATCACGAAAACCCAATTAAGAAAAATAATCATTCCTAGCTGTCCAACTCCATGTAACACACGCATCATCATACCTGATCCTAATTCCCACCATGCGAATACATGCACACTTTTAACACCCAATTATTACATGATAGATACTCAAAAAAATTTCTTGTGCTACCAAGCAAACCCGAATACCACCAGTTGACCCAACAAGAACATGTTGCAATACACCGAACTAACATCAGTTTAATCATATTACCTTTTTTTTTAGACATACTCAGATTTCACAAATCTTAAATTCAATGATCTCGTCTCACCCAGTACGAACTGCTCAGGCAATAAGCCACCCAGACATAATCAAAAGCCGCATATGATGTCCCACTATGCCAATAGGCTACCAATTCGAACGCGATACAAAAAAAGAAAACGAACTCTAGGAGGAATTACCAATCCCACGCACTAATACAGACTTTCCTTAGAAACCAGGAAGCAAGGCATACAAAATAACATATAGAAAATTATACTCAACATTACACTGTTGCGGCGTGCAACCCGATCCAGATAACATACCTAGGGCGGCGTGCCACCCGATCCACACATATATCTCACATAAGGAGATGCACATCGAGCCAAATTTGCTCATTACAACAAAATACCAAGTATCAGTCGTAAGCATGCTAAGTGCATAATAATATCTCTGAGGGACATATAGCGTTATAAGCTACAAAACTCAAGCACAACTGAGGTGCGATGTACAATATGAATTTCAAGAGCCAAGATGCTCATATAACGTCATTCTTACACGAATTCTCAACACATAGCAATTTCTCAAGTTGTCTCGCAACTCACACGGCGCAATGCATCACTACGGTGAAATATCTGACAATGAAACATCCACCAAACTACTCCTCCATGAGGACCGCATTACTAAAATGCACACATCTGGTCTGATATAAAGTCACTATTCACATTAAATCCATCCATCGACTTCAAGCCGATTCTGATCACACTGAACTAGTCTGATAACCTTTCAAAGGTCCATAATAACTCCCATTTTTTTTTCTCATAACACACAAGAACAACCATCACAATTGGAGTAATCCTCCCCAGTTCACAACCCAATGTACCAAACAATCGGAGTAATCCTCCCCAGTTCACAACCCAATGTGCCAAGTGCCTTCCAGGCATGAATCTTTAATTTAACGACACCATCACAAACTTCATACTTAGTTTACATCTTTAATCAATCAAGTGATCACATGCCACACTTATATAATCTTCCCGTGGGACACACTCCCACAAACTACCACAAAATATCTGGAGCGTACCTCCAAACCACCGGTCGCACTAACGCTGAAGAGCGATCAAGAATCATTAACCAGGACGCAAAACCCTTTTTACAAAACACCGATCTTAGGTGACACTGAAGACAATGCCAACTTACCGTAAACATCAATACTTATCTCCTGCTCATCCGAGCTCATGACATCTTGTCAAAAAAATTTCCTTCACTCCTGCCATTCTCGGCCCAATTTCCACAACCAGAACTGATTCACCAGCATGCATCAAATCGGAACTAACATAGTACATAATCGTACAATCCGCTAACCAATAGCAAGCTCCCCAACTTTTCTCGAAGCCATAGATCACACAACAATTAACCCCACTCTTTGGGCGACAAATTTTTTACTAAGTCCCAAATTTTTCAAAAAAAATTTCGGCAGAGTTTCCTTTGTAATTGGGCCTATCCACCTGCCAGAGAATCACCAAAACCATCCTAACAACACGTCCACAACTTGACAAAGCATCACAATGTATATCAATTACATTAATCTCAATATTACATGTATTATATTATCAAAATTGATACATGGACATGCGTTGCACCTATTTGAATCATAACACATAGAAAATACCTTTCAATCCTCCATTATTGGGCTATTCAACCGAGTAAGAACATATTCTTTCTTTAATGTTTTCGACCTTCAAGGTGGTCTCCTTGACTCAACGATTTCGTCATAATACATTTACAGAAGCGATCTCAGCTCCCAGACTTATCTAACTAGTATGACAAATAGATTCCCCTCATAAGCCAATTACCCACTAGCTTTACCTTTAGTTAATATTTTTGTATACCTTCCACTGCCATACACATTACACAATCACTTAATCTTCCTAAGTCTAAACTCATACCGTAACATGAAATTTACTTCACTCCAAATATGAGACATAAAAAGATTCTTCACGCACCCATAACTTGGGACTACATGTCCTATCACAATGGAAATCATACACTCAATAGTTCATCTATCATCCAGTAGACCTTCCTCGACACTTTCAAGTCATATAGAAATATCTTGCAGTACTAACATACTCATCACATGGTTACTCCGCCGCCATTCCCACTATTAGGGACAATACTGAACATATTAGCTCATAATGCTAGCTCGCACAATCAGCACCTTGCTGCTCCAGCTATAGGCAAAGATCCGGCCTCAAGTCCTCCCAACTGGCCTAACATCAACTCATAGAAATCATGTCTCGCCCCTCGATCGGGGAATCGCAAGCCATCAAAGGACATCTGATACCGAGCGCTCATGCGCGCATACGAACACGTGGAAGGAATTTCAAAAGTTTCTCTTCAAGATGAATCAAGGACGCACGATGAAGATTCAAGAATGTGAAGTTTTCCTAAAGGTTCCGCAACCTCCTGAGAATAAGTACAGACGTCTCCGTACCGATCCGCGAGACTCTACTAAACCGGCTCATGACTCGCGAGACCAAGTAACCTAGGCTCTGATACCAACTTGTCACGATCCCAACCCGGTTGTGATGGCACCCAGCACACTACTAGGCAAGCCCGACCATTTATCAACACTTAACCCGCTTAATAGGACAAAGAATCAATAAGCCATTTAAATTAAATACCAGAATATACTGAAGAAATATTGAAGTTTAACAAAATACCGAATACATCCCACTATGGACCCGGTGTTACGACCATGAGCCTCTAAATACAGAGTTTTAATCCTAATACAAGTCTGTCTAAAAGCTAAAAATACAGAATGTAAAGATAGAGATAGAAGGGAGAATCCTCGGTTGCGAACGCCGTGCAACTACCTCAAATACTCCCGGAGAATGCCTCTGGAAAGCTGGACAGATCTCACTCAGTCTGGATATGTCCTGAATCTGTACACAAGGTGCAGAGAGTAGAGTGAGTACTCCGACCCAGTGAGTAATAAAAATAAATACAGTCCGAAGATAAGAAAACACAGTAAATACACAAAGTAAGCCATAATCCAAATATACATCAATGTATGGAACTGAACAACTGAACAACAATTAAAAATACAAATGCATGAATGAAATGCAATGCATATGATGGTACATTCCAGTACCCACTGCGGCGCGCAGCCCGAGCCACCTATAATTATTTAACGTCGACGGCGCTCACTGGGGGTGTGTACAGACTCCGGAGGGGCTCCTACAGCCCAAACGCAATATCAAGCCATCTCGCGGCATCAATCAAATCCTGGTCAGTCATTGTTACCTAACCCATTTACATCATATAGTTCCATTGTTACCATTGTTTCAAGTTCCTGCTGCGGCGTGCAGCCCGAGCCACCCATAATGTTTCAAGTCACATCACACAGTGCCATTGTTACCACTGTTTTAAGTCACTGGTGCGGTGCGCAGCCCGAGCCACCCATAATCAGTCCAAAAAACATCATAAGCCCCATGGGCATTTATAAAACAGTAGTTCTCAGCCCTAAATAATATTTAAAATATTATTTGAGTTTTCAAAACTTAGAAATATGGCTGAGTTTGCAAAACAGTATTTAAAACCTTGGACTGAAACCAAATGATATGCAAATCATGCTAAAGCAGTAATATCAATACCCGAAGAATTCTACAAGTCGGCACAAGGCACCAAACATGGCATCCAACCCAGTAAATATCAACAAAGTATGTGTATCAATCACTAATATAGTATAAATATCACGCGGGATGGACCAAGTGAAGATCCCCAATAGTAACCGAACCCGCACTCGTCATGGAGTGCGTGTCACGCCTCAATATAGCGTTACGATGTGAAAGTCTGGGGGAACAACATTTACATCTATTACTCACCTCTAGCCGGCCAAATAATACTCCGCATGTCCTTTCCTTTCATATCGACCTTCTCGCGCGTCAAATCTGGCTAAAACCACAACGAATATATCACAATAGGCTAAGGGAATATAACCCAATCGAAAAGATTCGAAAAATATCAAAAAATACGAAATTTGCAAAACCCAAGCCCCGGGCCCACATCTCGAAATCTAGAAATTTTTACATCAAAATGTTCCTTATCTTGCCACGAGTCTATACATACCAAATTCACAAGAATCGGAGTCCATTTGGCTCCTCAAATCCCAAATTTAGAATTTCAATCTCAACCCCTAATTTTCTTATAATTTGGCTATGTCTTCATGGATTTCTAGGATGATTCTTTAATAAAATCATGTATTTAACTCATAAAACTTACCTCCAATCGATCTTAGTTGAAACTCCCTTCAATACCAGTCCAAAAGCTCTCAAAATGACTTAAAATGGTGGAGAAATGGGGTGTTTTCGCGACTGAAATATTTTTTTTTAAACATTCTGCCCCAGCTACAGTGTTTTCGCAATTCCCAGCATTTTCTTCGCATTTGCGAAGCTACAGTGTTTACGCAATTCCCAGCCCAGCTACAGTGTTTTCTCAATTCCCAGCATTTTCTTCGCATTTGCGAAGCTACAGTGTTCTTCCCAGCATTGTTTTCGCAATTGCGAGCATACCAGAAGCAACAGTTTTCCCGACACAAAATTGTGCATAACTCTCTCATACGATGTCCAAATTCGATGATTCTTTTTCCTATGGCTCCATAATTTCAATAAGGATCTAATGGTTCAATAAAAGCTTAATTTGGAGCTCATTTTCTTAATATGGTACCCCTTTATGTCCAAAGAAACGACGTTGATACATCAAATAAGAGCGTGATCACAACCCGAAACACACCCGAGGCCCCCGGGACCCTGACCAATCACACCAACCAATCCCAAAATACATTACGGACTTGATCGAGGCCTCAAATCACATCAAACAATGCAAAAAACATGAATCAACCTCCAATCCAAGCTTTATGAACTTTAGAACTTCCAACTTCTATTTCCGATGCCGAAACCTATCAAATCACGTCCGATTGACTTCAAATTTTACACACAAGTCCAAAATCACCTAACGAAGCTAATAAAACTCTCGGAACTCCATTCCCACTCCCGGATCAAAATTTCACCTATCAACCGGAAATCACCAAAATACTAACTTCGCCAAAATAGGCTAACTTCTTCACCGAACCTCCAAAATTACGTCCGATTGCGCTCCTAAGCCTTTAATCATCCCCCGAAACTAACCGAATCATCGAAAATCAATTCCGAGCCCTCTAACTCACAAGTCAACATTCGGTTGACTTTTTTTTCTTCAAATTAACCTTTCCTTAAAGAGACTAATTGTCCCATTTCCTACCAAACTCGATCCGAATCAACTCAAATTCACCAAGTACATATATTGAAGCATGAAGAAGCATAAATCGGGGAAAACGGGACGGAAATACATGAGACGACGGGTCGGGTCATCACAAATAAATATACATATACCCATCTTATATATGCATTTATAAGTGGTTCACATGATATGTGAATGAGCCCATATTTACTTTTTATATATTTTAGAATCAGGGGTCTTAGTCCCAACTTTAGCTGGTATAATCAATTTATTATGAGAACAAGCAACACAGGAGAATTCTTGAATAATCTTCTAGTTCTTCAGTATATGCTTATCTAAATTCTCAAATAGCTCATTTAAAAATAGCAAATAAAAATTTCAAGTTTATCATGGCATGTGCTATCTCTTAGTAAACTTCTGGTTTACTATAACATAAACTTTTGCATTAGTAAACTTCTGATTTACTGTGGCTACTTTTGTATCAGTAAACTTCTGGTTTATCGTGATACATGATGTAGTACAAATCGAAGAATAAGGCGGGTAACTTCTCATATACATATTATTTTACCCCCTATGATTGTGGAAACATGAAGATTTTCAATCTTCCAATCATTTATAGTCTCAATATGATAGCCATTTATTTTAGTAAACTTCGGGTTTACTACAACATATGTTTTGACCATAATCATATAATATGAATGACATATTTGTAAATAAGCTCTTCGAGAGCCTTCAATTATTATCCACAGTCTAATATTTATCGGACACTACTGGTGTCATGTGTCTTTTAGGCAAACAGTTAGCTCTTCAGGAGTTATTGATACATTTTGTACTATTAACTATTTCTCAGACACTTCTGGTATCATAAGAGAAAATCACAATCAAATAAACAATTGTTTAAGCACAAAAAAACTCATCTTCATAATATTTTCCTACTTAAGGAGGCAATTTCAATTGTATTACTTTTTCAATAGAAAATTTAAAATATAAAATATTGAGTATATATTCTCTCAATTATATTACCTCTTCTGGAGGTGAATTGTAATATATTTACATCAAGAGCGCGTTCATATTTACCAGATTTATTAATATTGTCACATTCGCTTCAGGGAATGGATTATTATTATAAAAAGTTCTTGTCCTTCAGGAATATCGAACATAATTATCTGAATGCATATTAATCACATCAAATTGTGATGTCTCAACCTCTTTTAAAATATTTACTACTTCAGGAGCAAATCGAGGCGTGCATTTAATATAGAGAATATTTATGTAGCTTATCTTCAATTATAACCATTGAAAGCCTAAATTATCACTTCTGGTGATCATGGGCATATACCACTTCTGGTGGTTAACAAAATATAATTACAATGAGATATACGAAATATAACCACTTCTGGTGGTTGTATATTTCTTGCAAACTCTGCTAGAGTTTAAGTTGATTTAATAAAGTTATACATATTATTCAAAATGACATAAATAAGATATATTATAGTCAACATCATTAACAAATCATAAATTTTATTTATGTACATAGCCAAACAACAAAAATTAAAATATTTATATTTCTACATATTCACTACCAATTATATGACTTGTTTCTCCTTGTGGGAGTGCAAAGTAATCATCTACATCCAAATGCATGAAATCTAAATTATCTTCAGAAATAAAATTTGCTTCAATATTTTTCTTAGTCTTCTTTAGGGAGGCTTGATAAAGCTCAACCAGGTGCTTTGGCGTACGACAAGTACGTGACCAGTGCCCTTTTCCTCCACATCTATAGCATGCACTTTCTGCATTTGGTGCTTGCACCGCTTCAGGCTTTTGTTCCTTCCTTTTCCACTGCTGGTGGCGAGGAGGGTTCTTTGGTGCATTATTATTACCATGATTGGGATTTCTTCCCTGACCATGGCCATGACCACGACTGGGGCCACGACCTCTTCCACGTTTAGCTTGGTGGAAGTTCGTCTCATTCACTTCAGGGAATGAACAAGAACCAGTAGGTCGACTTTCATGGTTTTTCATTAATAGCCCATTATGTTGCTCGACTATAAGAAGATTTGAGATACGTTCAGAATACTTTTGAAATCTCATCTCTCGATATTGCTGTAGGAGCATATTCGAGGCACGAAAATTGGTGAAAATTTTCTTCAACATATCATGATCAGTAATATTATCACCACATAATTTCAATTGGGAAATAATTCTTAACATAGCAGAATTATACTCACTTATAGATTTAAAATCTTGTAGCCTTAGATAAGTCCAATCATAACGTGCCCGTAGAAGAACGACCATCTTCAGGTGGTCATATCTATCTTTCAAATTATTCCACAGTATGACTGGATCTTTAATAGTAAGATATTCCATTTTCAGGCCCTCATCAAGGTGATGGCGTAGGAATATCACTGCTTTGACAGAGTCTTGGTTTGATGCCTGATTTTTATCCTTGATGGTGTCTGCCAGACCCATCGCATCAAGATGAATTTCAGCATCAAGCACCCAAGACATGTAGCTTTTGCCCGATATATCTAGGGTTACACATTCACGTTTAGAAAGATTTGACATTATATATATAGAAAAAGAAAGTTCGTACCTCAGATACTTTCAAAGTATTTGCTCGAGATGGCAGAGTCTCGTGTTAATAACGTGTTATAAAATAAAGATTGTAATGTAAAGACAGGTATAGAGAGAAACTGATATATTATTCGAATTCAAACTGATGTACATAATGAACTGAAATCTCTTCTATTTATAGAAGAAAAGAAGCTGCTGTGTAAGCTGCTATTATACGCGATATGGATAATCTTCTACTGAGAGCAATGTTTATCCATAACGGAGTACTGAATGGATAAACTCATTGTACCCAGTATAGATAATTTTCTACTAGAGGTAATGATTATCCATAATGGAGTACTGAAAGGATAAACTTATTATACCCGGTATGGATAATCTTCTATCGGGTTAATGTTTATCCATAACTGGATACTGAAAGGATAAGCTTATTATACCCCGTATGGATAATCTTCTACCGGAGGTAATGTTTATCCATAACCGAATACTGAAAAGATAAACTTATTATACCCGGTATGGATAATCTTCTACCGGGTATAATATTTATCCATAACCGGGTACCGAAGTGATAAGCTTCTTTAGGAGGCTTATTTCCAATAGAGTACTAAATAGATAAACATATTTATGGCGGAGTGCCATATGGATAAGCTTCTTCAGGAAACTTAGAACCCGTTTGGATTGGCTTAAAAAAAGTGGCTTTTAAGCACAAGTGCTTAAAAATAACTTTTAAGTGCTGGAGCTTATTTTATAAATAAGCAGTTACATGTTTGGATAAAAGTGCTGAAGCTTAAAAAAAACTATTGAAGTGTTTGGCAAACAAGTGGTGGTAAGCACTTTTTCTTATTAAAAAGATGAAAATATAAAAACTTTGGTATTATAAAAATGAAGATGAAGAGGAAAGAAGAGGGTAATTTTGGTATTATAAAAATATAAGGGCAAGGGAGTAATTTTATTGATCAAACTAAAATGACTTTTAAGCCAAAATAAAAAAAGTTGGGGTCAGCCAACTTGTTGCTTTTGGTTTTTTTTAAGCATTTTTTTTTGTTGTCAAACACTCCAAAAAATAAAAAAGTACTTAAAAGCTGGTCAAACCAACTTTTAAGCCCATCCAAACACCCTCTTATCTACAACGGAATATGAACATACATAATATAATATATTTATAACAATAAAAGATTTTATGTTTCTTTTTTCGTGTAAAACTCAAGTTGCGACTAAATTTTTAACAGAAGTGAAGTCAGAATATTCTGGGAGAGCAGTGGGTCCCATCAGTAGGCCTTAGACTCTGTTTGGGTAGCAATCGTTAGGAGGAATCAAATACGCTTGCTTACTCCTATTATATATATGAACTGGGGTTCAGCAACTTTTCTCTTTCGCTTTCCTACATCTCTGAACAGAAAGATTAAGCATTGGCTGACCTTCAATCTGGTGAGTTTTCATGATTTCCATGGGGTTTTAATTCACTTTTTCTGTGATTCTATAATGATTTCTTGCTGAAAAGTTTAGTCTTTGATCAGTTGACTATGTGATTTCCCGTAACATAAAAAAAAAATCGAATTTGATGTGTACGTGAATATGTTGTAGTGGTTTTTTCTGAGAAATGATTATTGATTATGATGAGATCTCAATTACCGTTTTTATTTTGTGTTTAAGGTTTCTTTTGGTGGTTTTTTTTGGTTTGA
>MU669060.1:31574-47268 GCA_026770625.1 Nicotiana glauca
TTTTTTAGTAGCTGGATACATGACAATTGAATTAGAAGTCAAGATGATAAAGAACATACTATGAGTAGAAATATGTAAATTGAAACAACAGATTTATTGTTTGAACTTTATTAGAAAGAATGAATTTGGTCGCAGTTGTACCATCTATCCTATTAATTAGACTGTGTGATTGCCTTGATGTAGCTGTGTCGAACAGGGATGGCGCAGTATAGTTACCTTTTAACATTAGCTTGTTAGAAGTTAATGTTACCCGCCTGTACCTGGTACTATGCTACTTGTGTATGATCATTTTCAGCGTATCATATCATAAACACCGTGTCTTTGATGTTCTTTTCTTTGTTTTTTTTTATGCTTTTAAAGTTGCGATCTTGAGTACTCTCCGGATGATTTTAATGTAAAGTATATTCAATTAATTCATATGTTACTGAATAATACTGTTTTCATGGTTGTGTCATACGGATTTGATTGATTGATAAAGTGCTCTTAATTTTCTTTGCTTTCCAACTTTTCTTTGTGCAGTCTTTTTTTACTTTAGGAAGCAGATTCGGATATGGATCCTGATGACAGTCTTAGTGAAGATCCTTGGACAAAGCCGTCTTCATCTGGCAATGAATTACTGAAAATTATGCCCTCAGATAACCATTCATTTACCAATTTCAATCTGCATGCGCAGAAGTGGGAAGGTTCCTCTTATTTGGATCAACAGACCAGGATTGAGCAACAGTTTTCTGGATTTACTCAACCAAAACAGACATATCAGATGGATCAACATGGGAATCAGATGAATGAAAATAATGATTCGACCAGCACAAAAGACTGGGATCCAAGTACTTTGCTAAACAACCTTTCGTTTCTCGAGCAAAAGATTCATCAGCTCCAGGAACTAGTGCATTTGATTGTTGGGCGGAGAGGTCAGACTGGGCTTCAGGGAAATGACCTTATAGTTCAGCAGCAACAGTTAATCACAGTGGACCTTACTTCTATTATAGTCCAATTGGTATCAACTGCAGGAAGTCTTCTTCCAACTATGAAGCACACACTTTCCTCCATGAGCCCTGTTGCTAGCCAACTTGTGCAGTTTGGTTGCGTCACAGTTCCTTCTGCTACATGTACTAATGGCGGGGGACTGCCATGTAATGATGGCGGTGTTACTAAAGTGGAAGATCAGTCAAACCACGTTGACCAGTTGAGAGATTGTGGGATTGAACAAAACCACGCTGTTGATGGACATGAATCAAAAGATGAAGATGAAGCTGAGGAAGAAGAGAACCTTCCTCCCGGTTCCTATGAGATTCTGCAGTTGGAGAAGGAGGAAATCCTTGCACCACACACTCACTTTTGCACAATTTGTGGCAAGGGATTTAAGAGGGATGCCAATTTGCGGATGCACATGAGAGGTCATGGTGATGAGTACAAGACTCCAGCAGCTCTTGCAAAGCCTCATAAAGAACCAAGCTCCGAGCCAACACTCATCAAAAGGTATTCCTGTCCTAATGTTGGATGCAAGCGCAATAAGGAGCATAAGAAGTTTCAGCCTCTGAAGACCATCTTATGTGTGAAAAACCATTACAAGAGAACCCACTGTGAGAAAGCCTATACTTGCAGTAGATGTAATATAAAGAAATTTTCGGTTATTGCTGATCTTAAAACACATGAAAAGCATTGTGGTAAGGATAAATGGCTTTGTTCCTGCGGAACAACATTTTCTAGGAAAGATAAGCTTTTCGGACACATTGCCCTTTTTCAAGGTCATACTCCTGCAGTTCCGCTGGATGAAACTAAAGGATCTGCGGGGACATCTGACCAAGGCCAAACAAGTGAAGTCACCATGAAAGCGCGACGTGAAGATTTTAAGGTAAATGCTTCACATGGCAATGAGTTTCAAGATCCTAGGGATATAAAAAGCGCTGCAGATGATCCAGGCAGTTATTTCTCGCCTTTGAACTTTGATACTAGCAATCTTAATGGGTTTCAAGAGTTCCCTCGACCACCATTTGACGAGTCAGATAGCTCATTTTCGTTTCTGCTATCTGGATCATGTGAATACCCTCCTCAAAAGGCTGCAAAATATATGAGTTCTACTGAACTGGAATAACATCAACCAGTATCCAATTTGTATTTGATTCAGTGTAGCTATCTATTCTATCATCATGTCATTTGTTTCTCAGAATAACTAAAATTGTTTTTCCTAAAATTTTTAGTATCATTGTTGCTATATGAGTTTGTTCAGTTGCAGCAAGTAAAAAAGGATTACTCGCTAACTGGCTAAATTGTTTACGTTCCTTTTAGCAGCAAATCAGATGCTAATAATTTACCACCAAACTGTGTATAATTTATCACTTCTTCCTTTTTCTGTTTTTTAATTTTTTTTGATTTATGAATTACACAGATTTGCACAAAAAAAAGGGAAGAAGAAGAAGCAAACAACCAAACATGAATGAACTAAAAATTTATGATTTACCCAGATTTTCAAAAAAAAAGAAGAAGCAAACAACCATTTTATTGCAATAATAAAAGGTTCCAAAAATAGTGAATCATTGGCACTTGAGAGCATAGCTGAAGATTCAATGGGCTGTACAACAGCAAACAGCTAACTAATTGGTTCAGCTGGCTGAACATATGTGCCTATAATGAGAATTATGGAGCAATATGAGCTTCAGCCCTTTTGCAGCTTCTCCTGTCTTTTTTGGAGGGCCACGGTAGTATGTTTCCCTAAGAACAAAGTCATCCTCGCATGACCAAGTCCTTCCCCTAGGAGAACTGTCCTTCCAAAGAAACCGCTCAGAGAATGGGTTCACTAAGCTCTCGCGAAACTCTTCTGCTGTCTCACAGTTCAAACCCTGCGCGTCAATTAACATTAGGTGAAAGAATTCATCAAGTGCAGCTTTTTGTTTTGGAAAATGGAATATTGAAAAGGTAGGATGGGTGGTTATGGTCTTACTTCTGCCATGGCCTTGATTTTCATGGTAAGATCATTGCTAAGGAGGACGAGTTGTCCGTTCTTGTTGGTTCTTTTGAAGAAGAGGGCATATTCAAGGATATGATCTTCTGCTGTGGGTGAGGCAGATTCCATTAGACCACTATGTGGAGAAAATGGAAGAGAGCCACCAATAGGGAACATGCCATTCTTCTCACTGAACAAAGACAATGGAGCAGTAGCAGGAGGAGTTGGCGCCACTGATCTTGTTTCTTCCGCGCAACTCTGTACGTGAATCCATGACTTTGCATTTACCATGCAGTCTTCTATCCATTCTAATGCTGCAGATACCTCTGTTGTCTTTCTAAACAGACTAGCACGCCTCTTCATGCAATCCAATTCTCTTACAACTGTTGACAAGGATCAGGTAATGATCAGCCAAAGCAGGCAGTCTAGACCAATATGATGGACATATTTGAAAATGATGAAACTTTCAGGGGGAATTCATTACCTGTTCTTGGTATTATCAGGTATGTCCCCTTGAGACCTTGCAGCAGTTGCAAACTTTTCCTTGATTCTTTATTCAGCAGAGAACCAGTGTCTACTACCATGGTCCACGTCCTATTCTGTTCCACGACACTGTTATTCTGCAGATAAATTTTAGGACACAAATTAGAGATCTTCAAGTTTCTACATTTACACCAGAGAGTCAAACTAACTGTTAACTTGTAAGGTTTGAACAAAGAAGAACGCTTGAATAACATTATTAGCTAATCCTTTGAAACAACAAATTTGCTGTGTGACTCAACCTGTCTCAAAGAATATACAACAACAACAACCCACTATAATCCCACTTAGTAGGGTCTAGGGAGGGTAGTGTGTACCTTACCCCTACCCTGGGGTAGAGAGGCTGTTTCCAAATAGATCCCCGGCATCCTTCCCTCCAAGAACTTCCCACCTTGCTCTTGGGGAGACTCGAACTCACAACCTCTTGGTTGGAACTGGGGGTTGCTTACCATCAGAGAATATAGTGGTAAAGAAACTAAAACAAATGCAACCAGAAGAAGCTAATGACTTCTGCAAATCTACAACCTCTGAGAAGCTAATGACAAGTACTGCAGCTTGGAAACATGCCTCTGTCTATGCTAATCTTAGAAGAAAAAAGCGTTTTCAGCATAAAAAGTTTGATATTGAACTTACAGAGAAGGGGCATGCCTCCTTAGTCTCTCGATACTTGATAGCACTGTCACTCAACTTAAGGTCCTCATGTGGAGATATTGAGCTGGTCTTTGCGGGGCTGTTCACAAGAAGTGACTGAAAAGGCACCCTATCCATTCCGTTCTTCACTGTGTTTACCTCCGATCTCTCTAGATTTCTGGAAGCAAGGTTTGGAGTTCCATTTTGATGGAATATGGAATCAACTACACTGTTCAGAGGAAATTTAAACGCTTCTAGATGCTGAACATCTTCCAACATTGCTATTTTCTTCATTGCTCTCATAAAATGAGTACCAGGTGTCATATTTTCTTTATCTGGAGTGAACATTTCTTCATTATTGTCATCCATATCAGACCATGTTGATTTAGTAGTTGATCCTAGCTTCTCTTTTTTGTGGGATACAAGACCTTCAGCTCGACTGGCCATTGGCACAACCACATTTTTCAGAGATGAGGATTTAAAGGGTTTTGGATGCTTAACTTGATGCTGGCTTCCCATCTTCTTCATCGACCTCAGCAAACGAGTGTTTGGTGTCCTATTCTCCTTGTGTGGAGTGAAATTCTCTTCGTTCTCATCCATATTAGAAAGCACAGACTTACTATCTGATCCATTTATCATCTCAGAAAGACACGATTTCTTCATGGATCCAAGGAAGAGAGAACTAGGAGTACTGTTCTCTTTGTCAGGAGTAAAGATCTCTTCCTCTTTATCCTTGTTTCCACTAGCAAAAGGATCTTTAGAAACTGATTTAATTCCTGCTCTTTCACGATTAAGCGATTCGACTTCAGTTTCCATGTCAACTTTTTCATTCATTGCCCTATCTCTACCAGTTTGAATCTGAACACTGAAAAGTTTTCCCCTTCTAGACCAAATGCTTGAACATCTTTGCGGTGATCTTTCCAGAGTATCATCTACTACATTTTCGGTTTTGGACTGTTCTGAGACAAGAAGCGCTTCTGGTGCACTATTTTCCTTGTCAGGTTGGTAAGAAGCAGGCTGCAGCAAACTGATTTCACCTTCTTCATGGATATTCCCAGGTAGATTATTTCTGTTTGCTGCCTCGTAATTATCAGGAAATGGAGAACTCATTTCAAGCACTGGAGGAGCTGGTGGAGTCAAACTTCTCACACGCAGTAACGAACTCATACCAGAAAATGAGGAGTCTAGACCCTGCACCATATCATCATCCTCTTTCTGGATTTGTTCATTCTGGGGAGAAAAGCCACTCTCATCCTAGAGAATCAATAAATGCGCATTGCACGACAAGGCAAAGAATAAAAATTAGAGCAAACAAAAAAGAAAAAAGAGAAAAGAAAATGGAGTTACTGAACCATAATTCTGAACCTATATATTTAACTTCAGCTCACCTGATGTTGTTCCTCCTGTGTGTTTTCTGGTACAAATGGATTCTCCATATCATATGCGCGGCTGATTGGAACCCAGTGAAGCCTGTAAACCCTGCTTGAACCTCCAAGCTGCATCCTGTCACCTTCTTTCAACTCCACTCGAGCTCCTGATTCGATTTTCTTACCAGAAATCCATGTCCCATGAACTACAAAGGACAAGATAAAATGACCTTACTGATTAACTGAAAGAAGCAAGATGAAATGGTCTAAACAAGAATGCAATTGGAGAGAGATAAGACCTTCACACAAAAATAGGCTTTGACATCAGTAGTTATCTCTTAAATCTTAATCAATTGGGAAAAATGGTTGGAGGGGTGCCAGCCTAAGGTCGGCCCAAGTGGCCGAGCCTACGTCATAATTTGTGGCAGCGGGGACATGCGTTCGCGCGGCCCCTCCCCCAAAAAAAAGAAAAAAGATAATATCCAACAAGATTTCAAGAGTTTAAAGTTCACATGCTATTACAGAACTCCAAAGACATGCATCATTACAGAGTATCTATAGGAAACAAAAACAGATACATCGTAAGCGGCATCATTTAACCTACTCAATAAACTGTACAAAGAGTCTGTAATACTGCAGACTCATAAAACCCCATTCAACAACTAAAATTCTGTAACAATCAAGATATGGGTAGAGATTTCGAAAAATCTTCATATAATTCACAACTTTTGTGATCATCAAGAAAAATGCAACAGTAACAAAATTATTGAAAGATGACACATTGATAAAGCCAAAGTTGCCATCAAATGCAAAAAGAAGAAATTATAGAAACCCTCAAGATATCAAGAATTTAGACCTTCTTCAAGAGCCATATATGAGGAGATTAGAATGAATCTACTGCAAACAAGAGTAGGATAAATTCAAGAAAATAACTCAAATTACCATGACAAATCAAGAGGAATACTGCAAACTATAAAATGATGTTTCAAGAACCAAATATGATGATTGAATACAGACATTCTCCAAAAGATGAAAGCAAACACAAATACCCAATTTAAGATAGCGATAGAAAACCGGAAAAACCCATAAATAATTTATAAAAAAAAGGCAAACTTTAGGAATACCTGAAGAGAGATCAGTAACAGAGAGGGAGAGAGAGGAGGGTTTAGAGTGAATACGAAGGTGAAATCTGCTGATGCTTGGATGTTCCAACGTAATGTTGCAATTTGGGTGTCTACCAACCACCAAAATCTCTTCAAATTCTGCTGTTTCTTGATTTGAAGAAGAAGATGAAGATGAAGGGGGGTTGTCAAGGAGGAAAATGTTCTTGAGAATGGCACCATTCTTTAGCACTGTAAACACAGGAATTTTCTTCTCTTCTTTACTCTCTAAAATGGGTTGAGCTTCCTGCTTGTCTTCCATGAGGATCAAGAATGAAGAAAATGAGAGAGACAGAGAAAGTCTGTGTGTGTATGTGTTTTGGGGTGGAAATGAGAAGAGGGTTTTGAATATAATCTTGAAAAAGTTGACCGTTAGAGAGGGAAGGGAGGGAGGGAATACAATTTGTGTGAAAGAAACGGCTAATTTCCCCATTTAATAGCGGTATTATGACAATACAATGCTTTTTGTAATTTGTTTGGCTCTAATCCTCTCCATTTCCGTTTCTTTTGAGATAAATTACCCCTTGGTAAACAAGATGGGAGTAACTTATTGAGATTCACTTTTCTTAAAATTTCTAAATGATGTTAACAGAGCTGAAATTCATGCTTCCATTGATTGGAGTTGTAATGTCCTATTTTAACTTGAAAAGGTAAATTATACTCGACCAATTTTAACAATGAATTCGTCTAAGAGTATGTTTAATTTAAAAAAAGAATAATGTATGGTACAACATGATACAAATTAAAAACAAATTCCAAAATTAATGTATTGTACAACATGATACAAATTAAAAATAAATTTCATACCAATTTAATACAAAATTTGTGTTTACCCTAAAAACGGATAACAATTGAATTTATATCGTGATTTTAAGGACACATGATTTTACTTGACACAAACTGAGCAAAAACATAAATTGATATTGAGATTGACAGTAAATAAGAATTAAAGCAAACCAAATAAAATGTATAGCTTTGATCCTTCAGCTAGGGTTGCCCTCGAATCAAATTAATAATTCGCCGGAAAGCATGAACAAAGCAACAGAAATATTTAGAGCTTAAGAAAAAAAGTAGTATATTGCTTTATGTAACGTGAATGTTCTGTCCTTTACAAATGATCAGACCGCCTTTATATAGTAGGGTAATCTTACTCTTGTTAGAATTCTAAATACAGTAAGAAATCCTATAATTGGCTAATTAATTGGCCTCTTCTTGATATGTGCCGGGATTTTCGTCGTGATCCTCGCCCGATCGCGGATATCTCGACTTTCCGTTATTCGATTCGGCAGGCTCCCCTCGATCTTGCTCGACTTTTACCCCGCTCGGTCTCGATCTAAGCTAGTATCTATCTCGATTGGCCCCTGAGTCACGAGCTTGGCCATCTACTTCGTGTCTCGGTCCGGTATGGCATGGGGTCGAACCCTGGCCTATCACTATGGTTGTGCATTTGGATCGGGTATCCGAAACCTGATCCATTCTGCTCAATTTATTTCGGATATTTGGATTGGATTCGGATTTAGTTTATTAAAATTTTAGATATTCGGATCGGATCCGGATTGATATAATTTTAACCCAATCCGATCCGAAATCCGAAATTATTAAGGCAAGTATAAATACCAACTTTAATTTTAGAGTTAAGTCTATTTCATTTTCTCTTCTCTTCAGTCTTCTACTCTTCTCTGTGTTACAACTCCGAGAGACCGAGAGTCCGGGACTGCTGCTCACTTCCTCTGTCTCTTCTCTGTGTGGCACTTTGATAGACGATGATACACACTGTTAACATGTTAGGGTGCCAGAGGATTCGGTCATGTTTACTAGCATTTAGAGATATCAATATTTTACTTTGACACACAATTTACAATAAGCCGCCTATAATCTTAAGCAGATTTAAACATTATAATCATGGAGAATTAGTTTCTGTTGAAGCTCTAGTCCCTATGTGACTTTAGTTCCCATCACTACAACAAAGGCTTAGTCCTTACCTATTTATCCTTTTTCAGATTTGTCTTTCAATCCAGAAAACTACTGAATCTTTTTCTGGAAAAAGTGCCCATGTGAAGGTGATTTGCGGTTAATCTGTTAGCATAACCAATACCACGAATGAAAAACACATAAAGGGATAAAAGAAAATGTTCTTAATAATACTTACAATTTGATCCGAAAATTCGAAATATTAACTGATTTGAAGTTTAAATTCCGATTTGATCCGATATTATTTTGGATCGAGTTCGGATTGCATTTTGTAGAATTCGAAATTCGAAATGTACTAAATCTGATCCTATCTGATCCATGCACAGCCCTATCTGTCACCCCCGGTCTCGATTAATCATAAAAAGAGGAAAACCCGATTTTGATCGTATACAGATAGTCCTCTCATTTTTTGGAGAGTAATAAGAAGAAACGACTTGAGCCCTGGACCTTCATCGCCACGTAAGCATCATGACGTAAGCAACATAGGTAACCAAAACGTCTCGCCGGTATAGTTTCCCAGGCATTTAATGCGTTCTAGTTGGCGATCGGCCACTACCGGATTGAACCGTCATCTTAAACCTATAAATGTATCCTTCTTCTTTTGCCCAAACTTTACTTTCAAATTTTCTTTGCTCTCACCCTCAAATCATTTTGCCTTTCTCAAAGCTTTATATTCTTAGATCTTTGGTGTTTATTCGCCTGTTTCATCACAAAATACCAAGTGTTTCTTCCCAGTTTCTATTCTTCTTCATTTGTAAAAGTAAAATGGTTAAGACTTCAAAAACTGTTCCGCAAAAGGACTTCTTCATCAAGTCCTGCCGGTGACGGAGCCGTGGCAGAACCTCCCCTAGAGGACTTCGTTTTGATAAAGTGCTCCATAACTGATTTTAAGGTAGAGAATACACCATCGGTATTGGGTCGATGCTAACCGACATCGAGATAGGTATGCACAATCACTGACGATCTCCTCGACCAAGTTAAAGAGGACTGCAACTGGGTGACAAGAATGTGGTGCTGCCCTCACCTGAGGAATAAATCACTACCCATGTGGCAGGGTTTCTAAGTGTTTACACTTATCCTTTCACATATGGTTCCTTAGACCCCATCATCACTGTCTTCTACAAGAAGCACGATGTGACTCTTGGCCAAATCCATCCATCATTCTGGAGGATCGTGATCCTCCTCCAATTTTTTGTAAACAAGATCAAGGGCATCCTTTTGCCCTCGATCACCTTATGCGTCTCTACAGTCCCCGGCTTTATCGAGGAGGATTCATCAAGCTTTATTACCGAGCCACCAAATCCCCATTCTCGAGCATAGACGAGACCCGAGACCGAGGTTGGTTGGGCCGATTTATCCGAATAAAGTCTTCGGACCTAATCCCTACCGAAGACATATCGTTTCCTAAAAAATGGAACATGAATTGTAAGTTTTGATTTTTCTTGAATATCTAAATTTACCGTTTTACTTCTCATCTTCTTCATCATCTATGTTTTTTGTGTTGCAGCTGTGGCCCATATGCCGGAAGTAATCCTCAATCTCAGGCAATAGGTCTAGGGCTTAGTGTCGTAGAAGTCTTACTCCGAGCGTGCTTGGACAGAGTTATCAAAGAGTCAATGTGAGGCCCGTAACCACGGTAATTTTCTTTCTTAGAACGATTATCGTTTGGGTCTCGTATCGAGCTTACTCATCTTTTTCCTTTTGTAGGCCTCGAGAAGGACGTAACAATGAGGCCCCCGTCTAGTGATGAAGACATCCTTCCCCCACCATCTATCTTAAAGTCGGTGAAGGAGAAGAAGAGGAAAAAGGATTCGACTTCCACGAATTCTGAAAGGCAGAAACACCAAAACAAAACAACCCGTAAACCCAAGGGGAACGTCATCCCTCTAACTTTGGAGTCAGTCCAACAACTAAGGGATGAGTCTGAAGAAGAAGAGGAAGAATAAGACTCGAAATTGGCTTTCCCTGAGGAAGATTCCGAGAGTTTGAGCGAATCTGGTGGAGAAGACTCTGAGAGCGAAGATGCTTCCTCCGATAAGGACCATGCTGTTTAGGCATTGTAATTTTTGCTTTTATGTTGAGGCCGATTGGCCTTTGTAAAGAATTCTTGATCGGGTCATATGGCTTTTGTAAAATGGCTTTTTTATAAATTTTTCCTTTCTATCGTTTCTGAATCTGTTGTCTTTTTGTTAATTCATGTAAGGGTCAAAACACTTTAACATAAGATTATGAAGTTGTATTCGAAGCTTTGAGATGGTACGGACCGATGGTAAGTACTGTCCTCGACCAGTTTTGGTTTGTAGTCTTCGATCGAAAGCTTGAATTCGAACTGAAGCAGTTTTGTTCCAAGTGAGATCATTTATTCAAACTTGAATTAAGGTAACCCTTAACTTTGATAGCTGAGTGAGAATGGTTTCTCGGACTCAAAAACAAAAGTATCCCTTAGGCTTTAATAGTCGAGTGAGGTTTTGCTCGAACTCGAAATAAGGTAGCCCTTAGGCTTTCTAGTCGAGTGAGAATGATCTCTCAAACTTGGAGTAAAAGTATCCCTTAAGCCTTTGCATTTTGCTTTCTTTTGTTTTTAGCCGATCTGGCCTTTGTAAAAAGATCGTGTATATATATATAAGGTTTTTCACCCTTTTCGGCTCTAAAATTTTCTTTTGTTTATTGATTGTATTCACAAAGGTTGGAATGCCTTAGCACAAAATAACAAGGTTGTGTTCAAGGGTAGCACAAAATAACAAGGTTGTGTTCAAGGGTTCGAACAAACCTTACCTTTATTGACCTTCTAGATTAAGGCATTATCGGGGTTCGATGTTACCGATGTTTTTTCCCGAAAATATTTTAAGTTTAACATTCTGCCGAGGGTTGCCTTTTAGAACTGGTTGTGAAATATTTTTTTCTTTTTTCGAAAGCCTATTTTTGTTAAGGATTTCAGACATCACCGAACGTGTTAAATTTGCATAGCCTTTTAGTTCCGGTGTCTCCCGGTGAGCTCGCTTTCCCAAGTTATCCAGGCTTGCCTAAGATAACAATCCCCGAGTGGGTATGGCAGTGACCTTTAAAATTCGAGGATTTCCTAAGAGGTCTTATGCCCTCAATGTTCAGTAGTTCGATCCATTAGAGTTTATTTTATGGACGATAGTCCCCTAGTGTTGGAATGATTATCCGAACTCCGGTTGCAATCGGCCCTTTGGCTCGTTTCAATAATAGATCGAAAGTATGGGGTTGTAAAGTGGAAATTTTTCCAAGACATTAAATAGTTCCGAGGAATGTACTCTTTATTCTTGTAAAAAATAATCACACATGCGTATATGTTTTATGTTAGGGCTCGAGCAATCTATGTGGGCACGGTTCATTTTGACCGTTCGTCCCTTCAAATAAATCCTACCTATTGAGACTCTTTCATTTCGAAATAATTTCCTTGCTAGAAAAATTCAATATCCTAAGGGTAAATCCCCCCCCTAGTATTCTAGGTTGATTGTAGAGAAATCTCGAATACTATAAACACAGTCTTTGTACTGATTCATGATCGACCTTCTATTCTAAGTTAGCAAGATTCACTGTTGCCTCGTTAAAAACCTTGTCGAAAAACCCATTTGGGACAAAAATAATTCAAGGAAAAAAGAGTGCAATGCGTGCTTTCAGACCTAAAGGCTTCGTACCGCTCCTCGTCGATAACCTGCAATTGTTAGTAAAAACATAGAAAGAATTGAAATGGGATCGTACCTCAGCAGTAATATCATTTGAGATGAGTTACATTCCAATTATTTTCTATTTGTTCTCCATCCATTGTTCCGAGCTTATAGGATCCTTTCCCTGTGATCTCGAGAATCTGGTACGACCCTTCCTAGTTCGGACCCAATTTTCCTTCATTTGGATTTCGGGTGTTTAACGTGACCTTCTTCAGTACCAAGTCCCCGATAATACCTTTCGATTCATTGTTTCTGGGCAGCCAACCAAACAAAGGCAGTTTCATGTCGTTCATCTAATAGCTCCAGGCTTGTATCCATGGCCTCGTCATTCGATTCCTTCATCGCATATCGGAATCTGAGGCTTGGCTCCCCAACATTGATTGGTATTAAAGCTTCAGTGCCATAAACCAAATAGAACAGGGTAGCCCTGGTACTGGACTTCGAAGTTGTGTGATATGCCCAAAAGACTTCGGGTAGGACTTCTCTCCATTTTCCGTTGGCGCTGGTCAACCTTTTCTTGAGGTTTTGTATTATGGTTTTGTTGGTCATTTTTCCTTGTCGATTCCCAATAGGGTGATAAGGTTTTGATAAAATCCTTTTGATCTTGAGGCCTTCGAGATATTTCCTTCGAGATATTTTTTCACCTTGCTGACAATAAACTATATTTCGTTGTCACATGCAATTTTGGATGGTATTCCGAATCGACATACGGTGTGGTCCCAAATGAAGTCGATGACTTATTTCTCCCTGACCTTCTGGTAGGCCTGTGCTTCAACCCACTTAGAGAAATATAAAATCATAAATAAAACAAATTGAGTCTTATATGGTGATGATGGAAGAGGGACGACGATGTCCATCCCCCACTTTATGAACGACTATGGGGATAAAACTGAATGCAACAGCTCCTCGAGTTGATGAATAATCGGAGCATGTCTTTGACATTTATCACATTTTTCCATATCAATCCAGTAACAGCCGACTCTGATTACCTTTTGAACCACTGATTCGGAGCCTGCGTGGTTCCCACATGTGCCTTCGTGGACTTTCCTCAAAACATACTCGGTATCTCCCAGTCCCAGACATATCGCTAGCGGATCGTCAAACATCCTTCTGAGTAAGGTTCTGTCTTCGGACAAGCTAAATCGAGATGCCTTCATACGCTGGGCCCTTGATTCCTTTGGATCTGAAGGAAGTTTTACATTCTTCAAATACTCTATGTATATGTTTCTTCAATCCCAGGTCAAGCTAGTGGAGTTTATCTCGGTGTTTCCTTCTTCGACCACTGACCTCATGAGTTGTACGATAGCCCCTGAATTGAGTTTGTTGTCTTCGACCGACGAGACTTGATTTGCGAGGGCATGTGTTACGAAAATTATACCAGACAATCACTATTATCCTTAGCTCCACGGTGGGCGCTAAACTGTTTACCCTAAAAATGGATAACAATTGAATTTATATTTGTGGTTTTAAGGATACGTGATTTTACTTTGCACAAACTGAACAAAAATGTAAATTGATAGTGAGATTGACAGTAAATAAGAATTAAAGCAAACCAAATAAAATGTATAGCTTTGATCCTTGAGCTGGGTTGCCCTCGAATCAAGTGAATGTTTTACCGGAAAGTATGAACAAAGTAACAGAGATATTGAAAGCTTAAGAAAAAAAGTAGAATGTTTCTTTATTAACATGAATGCGATGTCCTTTACAAATGATCAGACCACCTTTATATAGTAGGGGAGTCCTACTCTTGGTAGAATTCTAAATACAGTAAAAAAATCCCATGATTGGCTAATTTATCAGCCTCTTCTTGGTACGTGCCCGGATTTTTGCCGCGATCCTCACCCGATCGTGGATATCTCGACTTTCTGTTATTCGATCGGCAGGGTTCCTTCGATCTTGTTCAACCTTTACCCCGATTGATCTCGATTTATGCTGGTCTCGATCTCGATTGCCCCCTCAATCATGAGCTTGGTCTACTTCTTGTCTCGATCTGGTATGGCATAGGGTCGAACCCTAGCATGTTACCCCCCCTCCAAGTCTCGATTAATCATAAAATGAGGCAAGCCTGATTTTGACCGTATACAATTTGATATATCTACAACAACATATATACTAAAAATAAATTTTATATAATTAATTATACAATGTACAACTAATTTACAAGTTATCTACAATAGTCATACGTCATTTTTACCCGGTTAAATACAACTACAACATCATACCTTTTAAATACAATTTTCATTTAAATTTTATGCAATATGTCTTTTGTATGTATTTTGTATATGATTTGTATGTACTCTGTATGTGGTGTGTTCTGCTACTTCTTCTTCGAATTTCAATCTAAAAATCCAGCCAAATCAAAACTAAACTTCACCGAATACAATCAAAATTGAGATATAAACTGCAAAGAATATTCTCAATTGTTTGCAATAACACCGAATCAAAATATAATATTTTTTGAAAAATCCGAATTCGAAAATCAAGGCTTCGAAGCTTTTTTAATGGCTGTCAATGGTGGAGAGTCAAATACCTTCAAAATTTATTGATTAATATCAATCTGCTACTAGCCCGCCATCATAACGCCAACAAGAAAAGGGGAAGCCCAGAAAAGATCGAAACTCCAGCCATGGAATATTCAGATCGATAAAAAATTAATCCATTTCTTCGCCATTGTTAGAGAAAATTATGAGCTTTAGAAGAAAAAACCTTGTAGAAAGAGGTTTGATTTCAAAGAGAGAAAGATAAAAAAGTTTACCGTGATTGGGGGACTTACAAAATTAATGAACTACAATCAAGGGACACTCATTTAAAACTATTTTGTATATAATTGGTAAATTTTATATAACCATGCAATTAAGTTAAAACTTGATTAGGGAGGGTAAATAAGTTTCATATGTAGCATAATAGGTAACAATCCCTTTTAAAAATAAGCAATTATGTGTTTGGATAAAAATACAGTAGTTGAGAAAAAGTTATCGAAATGTTTGGTAAACAAGTGCTGTTAAGCACATTTTTATATTAAAATGACTATAATAATTCACTTTTATTGTGTTTGGTATAACGAAAAAATATTTTTTTGCAAAATAAGTAATAATCTTATTTATTTTTCGGTGTTTGGTTCGCAAATTAATGAAAATAACTTCTCAAGAATATTCATAAATAATTTTATACAATAAAGATGAAGCCATAAACTTTCTAACCAACAACCTTCCGAACACAGAAATTTCACAAACCTCCGAACCGCTCAACTTTCGAAACCGCGAACTTTCAAACTCGTAAACTTCTAAACACATAAACCTCCAAACTCATAACTTTAGTACTTATAAAATTTCGAATCTATAAACCGCAAGATGAAAAAACTAAAACTAAAAATATATTTTCGGGGGG
>MU669060.1:53090-72133 GCA_026770625.1 Nicotiana glauca
AACATCTACATAGCTCGAAATCACACCTACAAGGCATAAAATACACAATTAGTGCAAAACACTAGCGATTAAAGCGCAAACTCAACTAAAGTGCATTAAATTAGAGTGTAATAATCGACTAAAATACGTAATTATAGCCTATCATCAGTGATCCTGCCCAATCACCATATGAGTATCCAACGATCTGCTCATGTCCTCGATCCTCAAGCAATAAACCTTTGCCTAGAGATGATTTTATATACCGAAGAATGTGAACAACTACATCCCAATGACTATCATACGGAGAATTCATAAACTGACTCACAACACTCACAGAAAAGGAAATGTCAGGTCTTGTCACTGTAAGGTAATTTAATTTACCAACCAACCGCCTATATCTTGCAGGATCGCTAAGAGGCTCCCTCTGTCCTGGTAGAAGTTTAGAATTTGGATCCATCGGAGTGTCAACAGGTCTACAACCTGTCATTCCTGTCTCCTCAAGAATATCTAAGGCATATTCCGTTGTGAGATCACAATACCTGACCTAGACTAAGCGACCTCAATAACTAGAAAATACTTTAGTTTGCCCAGATCCTTAGTCTGAAAGTGTTAGAAGAGATGTTGCTTCAATTTAGTAATATCATCCTGGTCATTGCCGGTAATAACAATGTCATCAACATAGACCACCAGATAAATACAGAGACTCGAAGCAAAATGCCGATAGAATACAGAGTAATCAGCTTCACTCCGAGTCATGCCAAATTCCTGGACAACTGTGCTGAACTTACCATACCAGGCTTGAGGAGACTTCTTCAGACCATAAAGTGACCGGCGCAAGTGACATACAAGGTCATGAGACTCCCCCTGAGAATAAACCCAAGTGGTTGCTTTATATAAACTTCATCCTTAAGGTCACTGTGTAAAAAAGCATTCTTAATGTCCAGCTGATAGAGGGGCCAATGGCGAACAACAGCCATGGATAGAAAAAGGCAGACTGATACTATCTTAGCCACGTGAGAGAAGGTGTCACCGTAATCGAGCCTAAATATCTGAGTATATCCCTTGGCAACAAGGCGAGCCTAAGACGATCAACCTTATCATCTGGACCAACATTGACTTCATACACCCAACGACAACTAATAGTAGATTTACCTGAAGGAAGAGGGACGAGCTCCCAAGTACCATCGTATATAAAGTAGACATCTTGTCAATCATAGCCTGTCGCCATACTGGATGAGACAATGCTTAACCTGTAGACTTAGGGATAGAAATAGAGGACAAAGAAGATAGAAAAATATAATAAGGTGATGACAAATAATGATAACTTAAACCGACATAATGGGGATTAGGATTAAGGGTGGTCCGTATACCTTTCTGAAGTGCAATCAGTGTACTAGGAAGAGACAAGTTCGTAGTAGGAGCAGGGTCAGGTGCAGGACGTGAATCAGCTAGGCCCGATGCTAGGTACGGACGACGATAATATGTCAAGAGTGGTATTCCTATGGAAGGGAGTGTAGGAGGAGCCACACTAGACTCCCCAACGGTTGGAATGGTTAAGACTTCTGTGGCAGAAGGTGAAGGAGGAGCTATAGTAGACTCCTTAAAGGTCGGTATAGGTAAGACCTCAGATATATCAAGGTGGTTAGAATGGCCAGAAGAGGTAAAGAAAGGTTTAGACTCAAAAAATATGACTTCGGAGGATATAAAGTACCTACGAAGATCAGGTGAGTAACAATGATATCCCTTTTGAACACGAGAATAACTAAGGAAGACACACTTAAGAGCACAAAGAGCTAACTTATCTTTCCCAGGGGCTAAGTTATGAACGAAACAAGTATTCCCAAAAACACGAGGGGGAATAGAGTATAAAGGTGACTGGGAAATAATACTGCATATGGAATCTGATTCTGGATGGGAGATAAAGGCATCCAATTAACCAAATAACAAGTTGCGAGAACTGCATCGCCCCATATACGCAACGGAACATGAGATTCAATGAGAAGTGTGCGAGCAGTCTCAATGATGTGCCTATTCTTTCTCTCTACAACCCCATTTTGCTGAGGGGTATAACGATAAGAGGTCGGATGAATAATTCCTTGAGAAGTCATAAATTGCTGAAATTAAGAGGATAAATATTCTAAGGCATTATCACTACAAAAACTGCGTATGGAAAAACCAAATTGATTTTTAATTTCAGCACAAAAATTTTGGAATATCGAAAATAACTAAGAACGATCTTTCATTAGAAAATCCAAGTACATCTTGAATGATCATCAATGAAACTAACAAAATAACAAAATCCCAAGGTTGAATTGACTCTACTAAGACCCCATATATCAGAATGAACTAAAGAAAAAACAGACTCTGTATGACTCTCAATACTATGAGGAAAGGAGGCTCAGGTATGTCTCCCGAGCTGACATGACTTACACTCTAATGTAGATAAACTAGACAAACTAGGTACCATCTTCGAAGCTTGGATAAACTTGGATGTCCTAAACATCTATGAATTAGGTCCGGATGCCTTGGAGGAATTGAGTGAGTTAAGGTAGTAAATGCATTCTGATTAAAGTCTTGTTCCAATCATTTGTCCTGTACTGAGGTCCTGCATAATAAAAGAATCATCAATAAAATATATACCACAATGGAGGGCACGAGTAAAATGACTAACTGATGCAAGATTAAAAGAACAACCAGGGACATAAAGAACGGAATCTAGAGTGACAGAGGGTAGGGGATTCGCTTGTGCAATACCTTTTGCTTTAGTTTAAGTACTAGGCTAAAGTAATAGTGGGAAGAGATTGTGAATACGCAATATTTGACAAAAGTGATTTATTACCAGAGATATGATTAGAAGTGGCTGAGTCCACAACCCATTGTCCAAGAGTACTAGACTGGGAAACACAAGCAAAAGAATTACCAGCAACAGAAGTATCAACCTGAGCAACAGAGGCTACTTGTGGAGATGTCTGCTTACTTGCTCGATATTGAAGGAACTCATTATACTCTCCTTCAGATAAAGAAATCCCTGGTTACCTATAGTTTCGATCTGAGCAACATGAGCATTTTTGGGTGGGTGACCATGTAAATAATAGCACACGTCATGAGTGTGTCCAAGTTTATGACAATAAGAGCATTTGGGTCTAGATATTCCAAAATGAACTCCTCCTCATTTATTCTCCATAGCTTGAGATGCCCGATTGTCCACTGACTGGGATGCGAGGACAGATGAGTCAAGTGTATATGATGAGCTCACCGGGTGACTTGGTGCTGCAGCAAGACGAAGTAATTGAGAGAATAATTTATCAACTGTGGGGATAGTCGGACTAGCCAAAATCTGGTCACGTACTGAATCAAGGTCATTAGGGATTCTAGTGAGTGTAAGAAATAGAAACATCTTCTGTCGTTGCTCTTGTTGCTTTTCAATACTAGCAGAAACTGGCATCAACGTCTCAAATTCTTCCATGACTGCCTGTACTTGTCCCAAGTAAGTAGACATATCCAATTCCTGTTCCTTCAAGCTTTTCATTCATGATATTAAATCATAGAAACGAGATATGTTATTAATGTATAAATTGCGAGCCTTTTTCCAAAATAAATAACATGTATGGAATGGAGGAACAAGGGCATCAACTTGGAATCAATAGATCGCCACATGATACTACATAACTGAGCATCGATCTTCTCCCAAAGTGTTTTGGCTTTCATCACCTTCGCTAGTCTTTTTTGTTAAATGATCTTGAACTCCTTGAACTTTTGCACCACAACTCGACAGATGAAGCCCAAGCTAAGTAGTTTGAACCTCCAATTAAAGGTTCTGAGGTAATCATAACACCGGAACTGCCAGAACCCGAGGTTTTAGACCGAAAAGCATCGACTCCCAAAGATACCGTTGGATTATCACCAAATAACAGAAAGAATCAACTGACAACTCACTGAAACAGATGAAGGAAATACTGTTTTTACCTGAAAATTACTGTAGCTGCCGAAAAAAGTCAGTGTAGTCGCTGAAAAAACTCAAAGTGGTCGGAATCAAATGAAAAAGTTATGGATAGACTTAGAATTACTAGGCGATCTGACTGTCCAACTGGAAGTTTTTCAAAAAATGGACGGAACAGTGCTAACGTGGGGCGCGTGGGTCAGATCTCGCCGGAACAGTGCTTCCTTTTCAGGAACGTGAGGGCGCGTGTACGTGATTTTTTCGGTGAAGTTTACTGGGGTTTGGTCGCCGGAGCCTGAGGAGTCTTGTCATGGTGTTGGTTTTTTTTATTGCACACACCAACAAAAGTTGATGTGATTACGGACAGCCTTCTAAGTCACCGAAAAATTGCACGGCGACGAGGTCTTTCTTCCCGGAAGTCGCTGGAGTGATACACAGCGATAAGTTTCTCACTAAAGCTCTGATACCATGTGAGAATGCACGGGAGAAAATATGATTGATATTATTCTC
Organism: Nicotiana glauca; assembly: GCA_026770625.1. Classification (NCBI taxonomy): domain Eukaryota; kingdom Viridiplantae; phylum Streptophyta; class Magnoliopsida; order Solanales; family Solanaceae; genus Nicotiana; species Nicotiana glauca. The sequence goes on from MU669060.1 coordinate 57,520, forward strand.
ATATGGTAAACATGATACAATGAGCCATATATATATATATATATATATATGTCCTACTCCTACATATGTGATTAGGTTACATAACTATTCTAACAATCCTAATAATTTTTCTTGTTCTAAATAAACAACCCTCTCTATTCTTTTCCATGACATGGGGATGCAGACGGAAGAAGAATATAAAAATGGAGCATTTGTTATGTACAAGACAATACCTCTTTACCATTTATTTGTCAGATGAAGTGTTTCATCTTTTTTGTTTTTCTCTTCTATCTATGTAACCAAAAGAAAAGTTAAAATAACGTAAATATATTTTCATTGGGATACAATATCTAAACTAAAAAATATATTAGAATATACTAGTATTTAAACTAATATATACACCACAATATTCTAATAAAAAGTATAATATTCAAATCAAATATGCCATAATATTCTAATTTGGAATACAATATTCAAACTAAACATATCACAATTTTCTAATAGAATACAATATTCAAACCAGCCATACCATAATATTTTAATGTGGGATATATTATCCAAATCAAATTAAACATAACAAATTATAATATATTAATGAAGAATATAGTATTCAAACCATCATACCATAATATTCTAATAAAGAGTACGATATTCAAAATCAAACATATCACAATATTCTAATTTAGAACACAGTATTCAAATCAAATATACCACAATAATCTAATTTGGAATACAATATTTAAACTAAATATAATACAATATTCTAATTTGAAATACAGTATTCAAATCAAACATACTATTATTTTTATTTATTGTATATATTGTTTTACTTGGAATATTAACATACTTTAATAGTATACAATGATGTTTACTGTTAACGGAGGCTAAGACGGCAGCTTTTGCCCGTCTGTATGAGGAACTAGGGAACAAAGGCGGGGAGAAGAAGTTATTCCGACTTGCTAAGGTAAGAGAGAGGGCGGCTCGAGATCTGGACCAAGTGAGGTGCACAAAAGATGATGACAACAAAGTTTTGATGAGGGATGACCAGATTAAGAGGAGATGGCAGACCTACTTTCATAAACTCCTAAATGAAGAAGGGGATCAGGATATTGTACTAGGTGAATTGAGGAATGCCGACAGTCCCCATGAATTAAGTTATTGTAGAGACATTGAGGTCGATGAGGTCATATAGGCAATGCGTAAGATGAGAAGGGGCAGAGCTACCAGGCCAGATGAAATTTCGATTGAACTTTGGAGGTGTGTGGGTAGAGCAGGCTTGGAATGACTTACTGGGTTGTTTAATATTATATTAAAGACTAATAGGATGCCTGAAGAGTGGAGGTGGAGTACAATGGTTCTATTGCATAAAAACAAAGGCAACATTCAGGGCTGTAGCAACTATAGGGTTATCAAATTACTGAGTCATACCATGAAAGTCTGGGAGATAGTGGTAGAAATGAGAGTGCGAAGGACAGTGTCTATTTCGGACAACTAGTTTGGGTTCATGCTGGGTCGATCTACCACAGAAACTATCCACCTTATTAGGAGGATGGTGGAATAATACAGGGATAAGAAGAAGGATCTTTATATGGTGTTTATTGATCTGGAGAAAACATACGACAAGGTTCCTAGGGAGGTCTTATGGAAATGCTTAGAGGTTAAAGGGGTCCCGGTTGCCTACAGTAGGGTGATTAAAGACATGTATGATGGAGCTAATACTCGGGTTAGAACAGTAGGAGGTGACTCCGAGCATTTTTCGGTTGTTACGGGGTTGCACCAAGGGTCTACGTTCAGCCCTTTCCTATTTGCCCTAGTGATGGATACACTAACTTATCATATTCAAGGAGAGGTGCCATGGTGCTTGCTATTTGCTGATGATATAGTTCTAATTGACGAGACACGAGGCGGTGTCAATGAGAGGCTAGAGGTTTGGAGACAGGCCCTTGAGTCTAAAGGCTTCAGGTTGAGCAAGACGAAGATGGAATACCTCGAGTGCAAATTCAGGGCTGATCCGACGGAAGCGGGAGTGGAAGTGAGGCTTGACTCTTAAGTCATTCCTAAGAGGAGTAGTTTCAAGTACCTTGGGTCAGTTATTCAGGGGATCGGGGAGATCGACGAGGATGTCACATACCGTATAGGGGTGGGGTGGATGAAGTGGAGGTTAGCATCGGGAGTTCTGTGTGACAAAAAAGTGCCACTGTTACTAAAAGGTAAGTTTTATAGAGCAGTGGTTAGGCCTTCTATGTTGTATGGGACCGAGTGTTGGTCGGTTAAGAACGCACACCCCCAGAAAATGAAAGTATCAGAGATGAGGATGTTGAGGTGGATGTGCGGGCATACAAGGATGGATAAGATTAAGAATGAAGATATTCGACAGAAGGTGGGCATGGCTTCCATGGAGGACAAGTTGCGGGAAGCAAGACTCAGATGGTTCGGACACATTCAGAGGATGAGCATTGATGCACCAGTGAGGAGGTGTGAACGACTGGCTGTGGTGGGCACGAGGAGAGGTAGAGGGAGACCTAAGAAGTATTGGGGAGAGGTGATCAGGCTGGACATGACGTGACTTAGGATTACTGAGGACATGGCCCTTGACAGGAAATTGTAGAGGTCGAGCATTAAGGTTGTAGGTTAGGGGAAAATTATGAATATTTACACAGAGCACTAGAGTGAGACTAGCCAGTTAGGAGTTAGCCTTAGGATGCTACTGGTCAGCTGCTGATGTAGGGCTTTATATGTTGGATATTATTATTATATCTTCCATACTTTTCGTATTTCCTATATTTCTTATATTGATGTTATTTTATATTATGGTATGTTATTTTATTATGAGTCTATTGATAGTACTAATATGTCGTATCTTTTTGCTTTCTTGAGCTGAGGGTCTCTTGGAAACAACCTCTTTGTCCCTCGGGGTAGGGGTAAGGTCTGCGTAGATATTACCCTCCCTAGACCCCACTTGTGGGATTATACTGGACCGTTATTGTTGTTGTTGTAATGATGTTTACTGCATACAAGAAAATAAGGACAAAGGTTCCCATAATAAAATAAAAAAATTGTTTAATTTAATGGATACTATTTTTTTATTCTTTAATTTTATGCCCAAGTTTAAAGTGGATGTAGTAAGATTTTGGATTTGCTTAGTAAATATAATTTTTTTTTAATTTAGGCGACAAATATGTTAGGTAGTTATTGTCCTTTGACTAATTGAATATGTGATATAATTAATTAATGTGTACTACATGTAATATTATAACTGAAGTATGTAGTGTTAAGGGTTCTTTAGAGGGAGTATACGGTGTAAAGTTCATTGGCCCTTGACTCTTGCTTCTGAAATTAAAGGAGAATATACATGAAATAAAATAATTATATTAAGCACAAGAAGAAAAAAAAGTGTAAAGCCAAAAATTCTTAAATGCATTGTAATTTCAGCTTGCATATATATTCTCTTTCTTGGTATCTACTATGGTAGCCAACTAAGGTACGATGAAGTTAATGAATCCTACTCTTAGACCCTTGACAAAGCTGATCGACAAGTGGCGCGACAGTGGCAAGGATTTTGGCATGATGGCCTTGCCATTGGCCTTATGCGTGGGGAAAATTAACATACAAGACAATGCGGGTGTTGTCGATGGCAACAAACTGTTTCAAGGGCAAGTGTGACGGACTACACTTCTATTTGAGGGCTTTGGTGTGATGGACTACATCAAAAATATAAGGGGGCTGTTTGCAAGCAAAGGCCAAGACCTTGACGGAACTAGGCGGGTTGAACGGATTCTTGACAAGGCAAAACGGGAAAGACCTCGGCGCTAACGTGGGACAGCTTAGTGCCAAGGCATTGGCAATGGCAATGTGATGTTGCCATGACTTAGGTGAGCGGGCTGGTACCTAAGTTAATTGTGAGCAAATGACTTGGCAAAGGGAAGGGCATCAAGGCTTGGTGACTTGATGCTAAAATCAGCATTGGCATTGGCAACGGGCAGACTTGATCAAGTAGGGGCGACTTGACAAGAACAATCAACTATGGTAGCGGGCGGGCGCACGACAAAGTCATGGGCGACGAGCTGTGGCGATGGCATTGAGCGGGAGCAGTGTCAAAGGCCAAGGTTGGGCGTAATGCCAGCCTTGGGCGTGCAGTAGCTGGCCAAGAAACGCGCACATACAGTGCACATGAAGTGCTTTTCAAGTGTGCTGTGCACATGCCAAGCAGTTGGGCGGTTACAACTACCCTTGTCCAAATGTGCTGAATATATGCTGAAGAGTTTGCACGTTTTTGGGGCATGTTCTAGACATGTTCCCACATTTTTGATCATGGGGATCATGTCCTATCAGTTGGGGGATGTCAACTGAACATAGGAACTAATTTTGGGCTGTCTACATTATAAATATATGTGCTAGCATCCTTAAAAACGGGCTAAGTACCTAGGGAGGGAAATAGTCTATCAAATAGGCATAGGGTTGTCTATTTTATGGCTTGAGCATGGCAAAATATGTGCCATTGCCTTGACAAATGAGAGGCAACACGAGTGGCCTTAGACGGGGGCGTTTATAGGGCAGATTCGTGCATTATTTGGCTATTTTGTGAGTTGATGCCTGCCAAGGGTGGCAGCACCTTGCCGAACTCGGAAATTTCCTTTGTAATTCATTTTATAAAAGGTTGGGAAAAGGGTTTCCCGTAAATCTGCTTGTCTTCTTCTTTATTTCTGTTGCCTTGAATTTTTTTAAGTATAAACCTTGAATCCGATATTAAAATTGAGCGAAGGCTGATGTCAAGTGGGGACTTGACTGCCGCACAATGGGCAGTGTTTCGACAGACAGAAAATGCCCCTGTGACAACTGGTATCAGAGCGGGCCAGGTTCGTGACGAGGTCGAGACGGACATGAACGAGACTGCAAGACAAGGGGTTAATTTGCTTATTCGTGGAGGGACTGTCTTGTCTTGGAAAATTCAAAAAAGGCAAGGAAGGCAGCGATGCAGAAAATTTAGAATCTGTGGGTGCCAAAAATCAGTGTGGGTTGTTTCAAATCAGTCAGTTGGTGTGCTGAATTTGCTGTGGGATCGACGGACCAGGAAATGCAACGAGAAATGAAAAACATTGCACTTGAGGGCAAGGACAACATATTCTCAAATGAGTGCTGAACTTGTGACGTCTTGGCAAAAATGGCAGCTTGTGTTGGGATCTATTCGACGAGGGCGTCGAATTCAACTGGTTGGGGTGGTTTGTTAGACCCTTGACAAAGCTGATTGACAAGTGGCGTGGCAGTGGCGAGGATTTTGGCATGATGGACTTGCCATTGGCCTTATGCGCGGGGAAAATCAACATGCAAGACAATGCAGGTGTTGTCGATGGCAACAAACTGTTGCAAGGGCAAGTATGACGGACTACGCTTCTATTTGAGGGCTTTGGTGTGACGGACTATATAAAAAATATAAAGGGGCTGTTTGCAAGCAAAGGCCAAGACCTTGACGGAACTAGACGGGCTGAACGGATGCTTGTCAAGGCAAAACGGGAAAGACCTCTGCGCTAACGCGGGACAGCTTAATGCCAAGGCATTGGCAATGACAATGTGTTGTTGCCATGACTTAGGTGAGCGGGCTGGCACCTAAGTTAATTCTGGGTAAACGACTTGGCAAAGGGAAGGGCATCAAGGCTTGGTGACTTGATGCTAAAATCAGCATTGACATTGGCAATGGGCAGACTTGATCAAGTAGGGGCGACTTGACAAGAACAATCAACTGTGGCAGCGGGCGGGCGCGTGGCAAAGTCATGGGCGACGAGCTGTGGCGATGGCATTGAGCGGGAGCAGTGTCAAAGGCCAAGGCTGGGCGCAATGCCAGCCTTGGGCGTGCAACAGCTGGCCAAGAAACGCGCACATGCAGTGCACATGAAGTGGTTTTCAAGTGTGCTGTGCAAATGCCAAGCAGTTGGGCGGTTACAACTACCCTTGTCCAAATGTGCTGAATATATGCTGAAGAGTTTGCACGTTTTTGGGGCATGTTCTAGATATGTTCCCATATTTTTGATCATGGGGATCATGTCCTATCAGTTGGGGGATGTCAACTGAACATGGGAACTAATTTTGGGCTGTCTACATTATAAATATATGTGCTAGTAGCCTTAAAAACGGGCTAAGTACCTAGGGAGGAAAATAGTCTATCAAATGGGCATAGGGTTGTCTATTTTATGGCTTGAGCATGGCAAAATATGTGCCATTGCCTTGAGAAATGAGGGGCAGCACGAGTGGCCTTAGACGGGGGCGTTTATAGGGCAGATTCGTGCATTATTTGGCTATTTTGTGAGTTGGTACCTCCCAAGGGTGGCAACACCTTGCCGAACTCGGAAATTTCCTTTGTAATTCATTTTATAAAAGGTTGGGAAAAGGATTTCCCGTAAATCTGCTTGTCTTCTTCTTTATTTCTGTTGCCTTGAATTTTTCTAAGTATAAACCTCGAATTCGATATTAAAATTGGGCGAAGGCTGATGTCAAGTGGGGACTTGATTGCCGCACAACGGGCAGTGTTTCGATGGACAGAAACCGCCCCTGTGACACCTACCACCATAGCATATTCTTTTTAGTGTTTTCGTTGTCGTTAATGTTTGATGTATCTAGATGCTCATTGCCACAGTTAATTATTTTTAATAGAAAAAGATCAAACTTGTCTTTACTCGTTCTTACCCGATGATAAAATATCGTATGCCTTTGACCTAATTTTTCTCGCTATATATGCATGTCTAGGAATCTAACACATCTTCTTGGTCCTATTTAATTTAAGAAAAGTAGATTAAAAAGATTGTTATCTTGTTGGTCAGATTTAACAACTGATTTAAAAAGATTGTTCATGGATCTGTTTTCTGTAATAACCGGTACGATAGATGATTTAAAAAGATTGTTATCTTGGATTGTTATTTTTCGTTGTTTCATAATGTATCATCTGACATTGTATTATTAATTATATATACATATATGATATATGGTGTTGTTAAAATAGTATTTACTAAATTATATATATATTGTTTAATAACATTTCTTGTATGGTCATGACCTATAGCTGTACTTGGATGGCCTAATTACAATTCTATTGCATCCAAGCATGAATGACGGGAAGAACAATGAGATGGAGAATATTTTATGGTATGGTGTCAAAACCTCCAACTCCAATCACTTATTATCAATCCAAAACGGAGAGATCCCTCAATAACTTGTCTTCCATAACTAGACAAGAATTTCACTTTGAACATTATTCAATCAAGTTTCTTAAGGTTAAGAAAAAATTGCATCTGAGAATCAGAGGCGGAGCCAGGATTTCAAGCTTATGGGTTCGGGATTCTAATCGTTTGAAGTTACTGGGTTCTAAATTAATAATATATACGTATTCAATGAAATTTTTAAGATAAATACAGGGTTCGAACGAAAGCTACTGGGTTCGGCCGAACCCGTTCAGATCACTCTAGCTCCGCCCCTGATAGGAATGGCAGGTGGTGCGGGCGGGGCGGGTACTGTGTGTACCCACACAATTTTAACCTGCTCCACCCCGTCACGCATAGGATTTAAACCTGCATCCATCCGTCTCATACTCCACTCGTGTTCACCCGTTCCGCCCCGAAAATTTTTTAATAAAAATTCTCTCTTTTTTGTGGGGTTTTTTGCCAATAATAAAAATTAGCAAAAGAAAATCCTGATTGTTGTCTCATATGTTTCAAGTGACTACGACATAAATTATGAGGGAGTTGTAAACACATAAATATGATGCCAATTCTAAGTGTTTAAAACAGCAGTTGCTTCTCCACAATGAAGCAAAGAACCAAAAAAACACTAAAACAGGCGTTGAAGCACTGCCGAATTCACCAAGCAATTTTCTCTTAAGATGCAGTATTCTCTCCTTTTGTGTTAGACGAAAGGACTTCTATACAAACACACAACATCTTGATCTCTTCTGTGTTAACTTTATTTTTATTGATTTAGTAGAATATTAATCTTGATCTCATGCACCATCTGTTTTGACATAGTAATGACCAACTCAAGACTTCACTGACATAATTGTTTGACGAAATGGAGAATACCAAAATTACGCGTCCTAAAAATTACATCCCCAACCCGCGACCCGTCCCGTCCCGTCCTGCATAATTTTTTTTATTTAAAAATTAAACCCGCCCCGCAACCGCAAAACTCCAAAACCCACCCCGCCCCGCTAATTAACGCTTAAATTCGCACCGCCACGCACTCGCACCGCCCCTTAATGCCATCCCTACTTGCATCACACAAGATTTTACGATCCATAATAACTTAGAGCTGGTAGAATTCACGTGAGGTGCACGTGTGCAGAGAGTCAGTTAGGCAGTTAGAAGAGGAACTTTCTGGAAGTTAGTTACATGATTCCCTCTCATATAAGCTGAGATCATAGCTATTGTAATGCTCATTCAATTGTAATTGATTCTCAATAAAATATCTTTCCTTCTCTCTCTAAATTCTCTGAATCATTCCTCTCTAAGTGATCTGTTCAAGAGCTATTCTCTCAATTTGCTCTTTAGGATACTTAGATTTTCCTTTAATTTTTTTTTGAATTGGTAACTATTGTATATATTAATAACATCAGTACATAGGTTGCACTGAAAACCAAATTTACATGAAGAGGATAAGTAGATGTTCTGATTTGAGCCCTAGCAAGATCCTAGTATGTCTATGATTGTCAATGTATCTTCTGTGTAAATTTATTTACACCAAAAACAAAAAAGAAGGATACAATTGAGTTTGATCTTCTGTACTGGATTGCTTCTATCTTCAAAATATCTAGCGTTCCTTTCCCTCCAAACTGTCCACCAGATACAAGCCGGGACAATCCTCCATCTATCTCTACTAGTTGCTTCAGCTCCAGCTTCTTCCCAGCTATAAAGAACATCTTTAAGCCTGTATGGAATTGACCATGAAATACTCCTAAGACTAAGAAAGATTTTTCATAGTTGATAAGTAATCTTGCAATGTAGAAATAAATGGTTGACAATTTAAGCTTTTCCCCCACATAGAAAACATCTTGAACACAGAGAAATTCCTCTTTTAATGAGATTATCCTGGGTTAATACCACCTCCTTTGCCAGTAGCCAAGTGAAGCATGCTACATTGTATGGAATCTTTGTTCTCCATATATATTTCCAAGGCCATGTGTCTACCTGTTGATTATTGTGATTCAAAATCTTGTATGCATCCTTCACCTGATAAACCCCTTTGTCGTGCCTCTGCCACCAAAGTAAATCAAAACCTTCCTGTAGTCCTTTAAAAGCTCCCAGCTCTTTGTAGAGGTCAGCTAATCTTGTTATCTCCTAGTCATTCAACTGTCTTTTGAGAGCGATTTCCCATCCTTGATGACTCCTCATATCAGCTACTGTCCTATGTTGGTTTTGTGCTAAACCAAACATATCGGGGTATCTTTTCTTTAAGCTCCCGTCTCCCAACCAGTTATCATTCCAGAATGATGTGTTCCTTCCGTTGTTCACTCTTATGGAAGAGTGATTCTTCTTTATAGGCCAAAGTTCTCTGATGGATTTTCACACACTTACACCATATGATGTTCTGACTTTTTTTGACACCTAGTTATTTTCCTCATCATACTTAGCTTTGATCACTTTGCCCCATAAAGATTGGGGTTCTTGAGAGTACTTCCATAACCATTTCATTATAAGAGCCTTGCTTTGATTCTTCAAATTCCTTATTCCTAAACCACCTTATTTTTTAGCCGGTGTGAGTGTCTTCCATTTAAGTAAATGAAAGACCTTTTTCTCCTTATTGTCGTGCTAGAGGAATGTTCTTCGTAGTTTGTCCAATATCTGTAGAATGCTGGCAGAAATTGGGAACAAAGACATCATATAAGTAGGAAGTGAGCCTAATACTGAGTTGATTAGAAGTAGTCTTCCCCCCAATGATAGGTATTGCGATTTCCATCTTGACAACTTCTTCTCACACTTTTCTATGATTGAATTCCAGATCTCTTTTGATTTGGATCTTACTGCAAGAGGCATCCCAAGGTAAATAGTTGGTAGGGATCCAACTTCTTCTCCCAATATCTGTGTTAGTTGCTCCATATTATTAACTTCATTAATGAGGAAAATATTTCTCTTTCTCCAATTGATGTGTAATCCCGATACTCCCTCAAATAAGACCAAAATGATCCTTAGGAATATAAGTTGTTCCTTTTTAGTGTCACATAAGACTAGAGTATCATTAACATATTGGAGATGTGTGATCTCTAGATTGTTTGCCCCCCTCCTGTTTACCTCAAAACCTTTCACCCATCCACTGACTTTAGCCATTTTGATCATGTTGTTCAAACCTTCCATGGCTACAATGAATAGAAAGGGAGATAAAGGATCGCCTTGTCTTAGACCTCTTTGTGAATGGAAAAAACCTTTAGGAGATCCATTTATGAGAATGGAGAATTTTACAGTAGATATGCAAAATTTCATCCATCTATTCCATTTATGCCCAAAACCCATTTGTTCTAACATTCTTAGTAGGAAGCTCCAATTTACATGATCATAGGCCTTCTTAATATCTAATTTGCATAAGATTCCAGGTTTTTTCTTTTTGATTCTTGAATCCACAGCTTCGTTGGCAATCAATACTGCATCTATTATTTGTCTTCCTTTGATGAAAGCCATTTGTTGATCATCGACAATTTTCCCTACCACCCTCTTAAGTCTTTCAGTCAGGACTTTTGAGAGCAGTTTGAAGAAGCTCCCTATCAGACTGATCGGTCTGAAATCTCTCAATTCTCTCGCACCTGTCTTCTTTGGAATCAAAGCTATATATGTTGCATTGAAGCTTTTCTCAAACATCTCCTGAGAATGGAAGTTGTTGAAGGCCTCCATGATGTCTTCCTTCAAAATGTCCCAACACTTTATGAAAAAACCCATTGTGTATCCATTCGGGCCCGGGGCCTTGTCACTTGCACACATCTTCAGACAGCTCAAAACTTCTTGTTCCTCAAAGTTACTCTGTAAAGACTCCCTCTCTGATTCAGAAATTCTTGGACTATTTTTGAAATTGACCGTTGGTCTCCACTCTTCAGGTTCTGTGTATAACCCCTTGTAGAATTCAATGATCTCGTTCTCTATTCTGTTTGGATCCTCGACTACTTCATGTCGAATCAATAGTTGATCAATGTTGTTGTTTCTCTTGTGTGCATTGGCAGTGCGATGGAAAATTTTTGTATTCCTGTCCCCTTCTTTGAGCCATAGAGCTCTTGATTTCTGTCTCCATGCACTTTCTTCGTTCTTGAGTTGTTCCTCAATTTCCATTAGAGTAGCTGCCTTCCTTACTGATTCCTCCTCTGCAGCCTTATTTGTTGTGTTGCCTCAAAACCTGCGAGTTGACTTAGCAATTTTGATTTTTGCAATCCCAAATTACCTTCACAACTTCTGCTCTATTCTTTTAGCTTGCCCTTGAGAGCTTTTAACTTACAAGCTAAAATATAATCTGGTCTTCCTGAGAATTGAAAAGATGTCCACCAATCTCTAATTCTGTCAACAAAACCTTCCACATTCAGCCACCAATTTTCAAACTTAAAGTATGATTTAGCTTGTTCCCACAAGCACCACAGTATAGAGCCACTTGTGAATGGTCAGAAATCAGCCTTTGTTGGATAGTTTGCTTGATGTTTCTGAAGCTTTCTTCCCATTCTTCTGAAATGAGAAATCTATTAATTCTTGAAGTGGTTGTATGATTGTCCCCTTTGAACCAAGTATGGTAAACTCCTTCAAGTAGAAGATCTATCAACTCTATATCTTCTATAAAATTCGATAATTCCACCATTGCTCTAGACCTCCTTGAACATTTCCGTTTTTCAGAAGGGTACCTTGTGACATTAAAATCACCACAAACCGCCCAAGGACCTTCCATCAATCCCCTTACTGCACCAATTTCTCTCCATACTATTTTCCTTTCTATTCTGCAATTTGGGGCATACACTCCTGTTTTGTGACATTGATAATTCTGTAGAAGAGCCTCGAACTTGCAAGTCAAAGTGTATGCACCAGTCTGTAACACCTCCCCTTTTCATACTCTGCAATCCCATAATAACAAAATCCCCCCTCTCGTGCCGCTAGCTTCTAAACTTGCATACCTCACCCATCTTCCACCCCATATTTTATTGACTATTTCCTTGATATCCCCCTCCACTTTTGTCTCTTGTATGCATATAATGTCTGCCCTCCAGTTCTGCACTTGACTTTTTATGATCTCCTTTTTCTTCTTGTCATTTGATCCTCTTACCTTCCAGGAAATTACTTTTATCTTCATATTGAAATGATTGATAGATCTCTTCCCCTACTCCTTTTCCCGTCACTCTTGAATTTGACATCAAAAGAATTTAAACCTTTTTAATTCGAGTGATCCTTTGAACCTTTGTTTCTTCACCTCCAACTCTGTCTCCACCCTTCTAACCTGTCTGCAATTGTCAATCTACATTAACAACTCCAATGCTTCTTCTTCATGGCCTTGAAAATCTACTACAAACATTTTCCCCAATTTGATCATATTTTGATGGACCCATAGTGTTGCATCCATATCTTTATCCATTAATGAGTTGTGTTGCTGAACTGCTATAGGAGTCACCTCCCCGATTTCCTAATCTTGGATAGAGCTGAAATGGTTTAGTTGTTCTTGATTCTCCAATGCACTTCCAGCTTGATCTTTCCCCATATTTGTGTTTATGATCAGCTCCCCTGCCTTGTGTTCCAGTCTTGCTATCTCTGTTCCACTTTCTGGCTGACTGTTACTGTTAAGTGTTGCCTTTGGCATACTTTCAAGGTTTGCATTGGAGATTGGATCCCCTGGACTGGACTCTTTTGCCTTCAAGTAAGAAGGGCCTCCCATTTCCTCAATATAAGGCTTCAGCGTAATTTCATCAGAGAACTCACAGGAGAGATCATTAAAAATGACCTGTGCTGCCAAATCGGAGTCATAGGATTTCAGCTCATTATTTGTCACTTTAATGCTCCGATTTATCGAACTCGAACCATGTGTAAGTTGCACACATGCCTTTCCTTTGTCAGTGTTTTGCAGTATGGTGCATCCTGATAACTGTGATTCTTACATGTTTTATACCTATTCTTGCCTAAGCTTTGTGCGTGAATTGCCATAAATTAGTCCCAAAATGTTGCGCTTGATTGCAGGTTTGAGCGACAAGATGACAAATGTCAAAGATCGGCTCAAAAAGGAGTGAAATCTGCCAAGTGACAAAATACAAGTAAAGTGGGGAAACAAATGACCTGCGTAGTCCACATTGATGTGTCGCGTGGCCGCGTAGGAGAGTTCAGAGGATGAATCATTTCAAGCCCAACCTAAGCGGTCAACACTGTTTTGACATGCGGCCGCGCAGAAAAGTTCAGAGACCATGCAATTTCCATGTCAAGCTGCACGGTCCGCGCTCCTTTCCATGCGGTCCGTGCCAATGAGGGTTCAGAGACTCAGTCATTCAAGGCAAAAGCCCACGCGGCCGCACACCAAATCAGTGTGGTCCGCGTGGATGAAGTTCAAAGAGTGGTGTTTTCTGCCAAAAGTTCCACACGGCCGCACCACAGTTCTACGCGACTCTTCATCCTGCGCATCCGCGCTACATAGTTGTACGGTCCGCGCCCCCAGTTTCAAAAGCAAGTGATGAAGACCGAAACCCCTACACAGCCGCGCGTCATTTGTGTGCAGTCCGCGCCATACCCTCAGGGGTATTTTTGTTCGGTTTTTCCTGTGTAGTATAAATAGAACATTTTACTTTTTTAGGTCAAGTTTTGTATTAGATACAACTGCTGCACTCGTGAGACTCAAGTTTAAGCCTATTTTGGGCAATTTCATTTTGTTTTATCGTGGATTCTTGTAGTTTATCATTGTAGTTAATTAATATGTTCATTTCATCTGCTATTTCTTCAATTTCTGTTCCTCTTATGTCTAGCTAAACCTATTAGCTAGGGTTGTAGCTCAACCCTAGTGTGGGTAATTAATAGGTGTGATTGTTTAATGCTTGAATGATGTTGGGTGTTTGCTATTTGGGTTAATTTTATGGTTTAATTAGGATTTGGTGGTTGCAAACACTAAGTCTAGCTTAGTGGGTCTTGACTCTTCTTGAGAAAGAGTGTCTATGACTCTAAAATTGACCCAACAAGGAATTGGCATGGACCCATGAGAATGGTAGTCCCAATTAACGGGTTAAATCTTGAGAGAGTAATTACCTAACTTGAACCCTAAGTTGCTTGGGCAAATTGGCCTACCCAATTGGTCTCAAGAGAGTCAATTGAGCAAAATCGCTCTCTCTACCGAGAGGTGTGAGAGTGAGTGCAATCGTGCAACGGTTATAGCATAAGCCCCATAATCATCATTCTTGTATTAGGAATCTCTACCCGTTAGTTGACCACCTAGGTAAATGCCACGACCCTAGTGCTTTTTTCTATCTTGCATACAACTAGAATCAATATTTTAGCATAATTTAGTTCTAACCAGTAGCTGTTAAATTGTAGTTGATAAATATAAAAACCCAAAAAATGGTAGAAATACAATTAGAAGCTAAAACGCATCTCTAGACTTAACAAATACTCAACTCCCTCATCTAGCTCCCTGTGGAAATTGACCCCGATACCACTATTGGGTAAAA
>MU669065.1:0-25894 GCA_026770625.1 Nicotiana glauca
CAGAAAATTTCTTTGGTTGTCTATTTTATTGTAAGCAGGAGCCCACCTGGAGAACAAGGGAATACTTTCTCAAAAATTACAAACAGGAGCCTACCTGGAGAACAAGGGAATACCTTTCAAGCAATTACAAACAGGAGCCCACCTGGAGAACAAGGGAATACCTTTCAAGCAATCGCAAGCAGGAGTCCACATGAAGAATGGACACATATTTCAAAACACAGTCAAGACAATAGCCAAGATTCCATTGAAAGAATACAAGATGCAAGATCAAGGCAATACAAGAACACAAGATACCAGGCATAGATAGGATTTTTGTAACTCATAGAGCATAGCTTAGGCTAGCTTCTTTTTTATCTTCACATGGTGTAATAAGGGGGTCAGCAAGCAGTAACAGCAGCAACAGCAGTGAAATCACATTTTCCTGGTAGTCCCAACTACCAGACACCCCTGAACTACACAGACCTGATTCCTGTTTAGCCCGGGATATGTAGGCAACCTCTGAAGCAGGGTGCGGTCAAACTTTTCAAAAATGCTTCACACGGAATATGCGAATGGGCAAAAATCCGTCATTACCGCTCACTTGTCTTTGCACGAAAATTCATCGTGTTTCCGGGCAAAGAGGGGCAGTTGTGAGCACGTGATTTTTGCCCTAAGCAAATTATTCCTAAAATCCAAACAAAATAATTTTTATTATTTTTACAATTTTTGTTGAAATTTTTGCATTTTTGTGTTAATTAGTTGCCTAATAATTCATATTAAAAATACAAAAAAATATGCATATAAATTAGGATTTTTAATTTTATAATTTTAGTATTAATTCATTTTTTAAAACAATTTAAGGAAAATCAAAAAAATAGCCTTTTTAGTGTTTTTAATCGGAAATTACTATAAAATAGATATTAAATAAATTTTAGAATCTAATTAGTTTAACAATCAAATAAAATCAAAAAATAAATAAAATTGGAAAAGGAAAATAAAATACAAAAATACAAAAGGAAAATACAATGCAAAAGGTACAAAATAAAAGATTTGGACTAATAAAGAAATTGGGTTAATTATACAAACCCAAATCAAAATGCCCCAGCCCAAACAATATACCCAGTCTAGGCTCAAAAAAAAATTTTCAACCGGTCAGCCCCAGGGAACCCAAACGATACCGTTTTAAGCAAATAAATCTGGGCCATTGAAATGAATTAATCCAACGGATGAAACCCAGTCCCTTTAATAAAATAAAACGACGACGTTTGGAATTTCAATCTGAGCCCATGATCAAATTAATCCAACGAACGAGGTTAAGTTTTCATTAAAAAGGAACGACGTCGTATTGATGTCAATTGATCTGAGCCGTCAAAATGTTTAATCCAATGGCTGGTATCAATCAGTACATCTTTAATATACCAAAAAATTAAAACCTAAAATCATTTTTCATCTTCTTCTCCTCCCGTCTAACTTAGCCGCCTCTATATTCTCTCAACAGACCCCGCCTGAACCCTACCGGCGGGAGACGGTACCTAAGCCATCTACTCCACAAATAACACCCCAGAACCCCCTCAAACCCCTGAATCCTCCCCTCTACCCCGTTTCCCTCGAATCCCCTTGGATTTGCTCGAATATCTAAAAAGTATCGCCGGAACCCTAACCCCGGCGAACACTAGTTCAGTCAAATCACCCCAAAATCACACCAAACCTTCTACTAGCCATCCTCTATCCGTTTTTGAAAACCTTGAGCTTTAAAATTCACTGAAACGGCTCAAATCAAAGTGTGAAACTCGTCGGTGACCAAGAAATCCAAGAAAATTGATGCCCAAGACCCCTGAAATCTTGGAAATCTTTTAACTAAAAAAAGAGAAAGAAAGAAGAAAGAAGTAAAGACTGTCCGAATAAACAAATGAAAAAGCTAAGTTTCTTTTTGTCCTTTCCTTTCTGTTTCTTGCATGTGTTTGTTCTTTTCCTTTTTTTTTAATTGATTCTTGTTCTGATAAAAAATAACAATATAGTACTTTAAGATTTTTTATTGTTATCTTTTAATTTTGTTCGTTAAGAAATAGTATTAAATTTGATACTTTTAGATTTAATTTTTGATATTTAAATAGGATTTCTAATAAGATTCTGATTGATAACTTGATTAGTAAATTAGGGTTTTATAATTGAATAGTGTGCTTTCTGAATTGTAAAATTGTTAGGGTTGTTTTGGTTTATAGTTGTTAATCGATAATCAATAATTAGGGCACTTGGTAAATCTGAATTATATTCAGGGGTAGTTTGGGGATATAAAATGGGATATTAGTAATAAAACTAAGGAAGTGGGGGCATTCTGGGTTGAAGGAAATGTCAATAAAGTAATTTTCTAAGAGAGGAAGGGATATGTAGGGTAATACACTTAGATAGAATATTCTAGATGGGGTAATTAATGTGATTTTTCACAAATAAAGGTAGCCAAGTGAATAACTAATAAAAAAATAAGGATAAAACTGAAATAAAAGAGGGATCATAGTGTGATTAACAAAGTTTGAACTTCCCTCCAAAATTAAAATTATAAATAGGCATCAATGGGCATCATTTGTTAAGTTTTGAGCAATCTGAAATATCTCTCAAATAATTCCTGCTGTTTTAGATCCAAATTCTTGATATTTTTCATTACAAAAATTCAGAAATTATCAAAAACAGTATAAAAAGTTCAACATTTCACTGTTTCATTAGTTTTAAGTTCAAATTGAGGGTTGTTTGTCGACTTTCTGTGGTTCTCGTGATCGAAATACTGAGGAATTTGCATTGGATTAGTCTAGTTCCTTTCTCCTGGTCTATATCTTCTACTGTTAGTTGAAATCTGGTGGTGTTGAGGCTGTGGTTGATACTTGTTGCATTAATTCTGTTGTTGTTGCTGATTTTTAGAGATCTAATTCTCTCTTTTCTCACATTCTCTGATCAGGTACACGCTTGTACTCACTGATGTAGCATCGAATTTGAGCAATGGAATAGAATGCTCGTTTACTGTTTCAAGCTCATTTAGTAATATATATGTGCACTGATTGAAGCTATATAGAATATATCTAGGATAATTTGTATTCATTAGGAATAGTCAAGTTGTAATAAAAATATAATTATCTGCATTGTTTGTTGCGTTTAGTTTCAATTGGATTATGATTACATTGCATGAACTTGTTTAGATTTAGTATATT
Organism: Nicotiana glauca; assembly: GCA_026770625.1. Classification (NCBI taxonomy): domain Eukaryota; kingdom Viridiplantae; phylum Streptophyta; class Magnoliopsida; order Solanales; family Solanaceae; genus Nicotiana; species Nicotiana glauca. The sequence goes on from MU669065.1 coordinate 3,180, forward strand.
GGTTAACATAGCCACTCGGACATTGTAAGATGTTGGACTTTTGAAATTTTCATTTCTGAAAACTGATTTTGGATTAGCTGGACTGAGATAGTTTGAGTTCAGCATCTCATTGTGTAAATATAGCTAAATTCGCTGTTTTGGACTGTATTAAATTGAAACTGAACTTGAATTGGCAAGATTGTTAAACTCTGGGTTTAATTTCATTTCTTCTTAACTTTCAACTTCAATGAAGAGGTATCGAATTCTTGTTGCGTTGTGGTATCGTAAACATCATTAGAATAGGATTAATCAAGGTCTTATTAAGAATTAAGTGTTAAGTGATTCAAATGAATTAAAAAATAAAAAGAATGTTAAGTGTCAAGGTGATGTCTATAGCTGACATTGGAAATTAATTGGAGCCATTTTGTATCGCGACCCATCAGATTCTTCACTAACAAGCGGCCCAGGTCCTTTTATGACTGTATACATTTGGACCTGGGCTGAAATTGGCAACTGGCCAGTTTTGCTTTGATATAAAATTACTAGTTAGTTTGTTGCAATCCAATAACTGATTACTCGTAGTTACATTAGGAATAGCCTTAAAATAAAATGATGAGACGAGCCTCACCAAAATAAAAAAAAATAAAAATTACGGGGCCCTCAATCAATAATTGCTTACTAAAAATACTTAGAAATTCGGGAGGGACTGTTTAGCGAATTTCACGGTCTTCCTAAAAGTTAATAAACGCGTAGTCGCTTTAGGCACGAGTGTTAATAATTTTATTTTCCTGAATACGGGTGTATATTTATGTTACCCAAATCCAACACTCAACAAAGTCGAAGTGTGTTAAAAGCCATGGGCGTACTGGTACCATGTGGTTCGAGATACATTTTCACGATGTTGTAATTCTTGTAAAATAAATATTAAATAGAATAAAAGCGGGTTATTAATAAAAGGCACATAAAAATAGAACATATATGGAAATCAGATAAAACCAAATACGAAAGTTGAGCGACCGTGCTAGAACCACGGAATCCAAGAATGCCTAACACCTTCTCCCGGGTTAACAGAATTCCTTATCCGGATTTCTAGTTCGCGGACTGTTAACAGAGTCATATTTTCTTCGATTCGGGATTCAACCGGTGACTTGGAACAGCATAAATTTTCCAAGTGGCGACTCTGAATAAATAATAATAAATCTCGTTCCGACTGTCCTTTAATTGGAAAAACTCCTTTACGCTCTTCACGGGGTGTATTAAAACACGTAAAAAAGGAGGTGTGACAAAATCGATAAACACAACAATTAGTAGCAAGATTTATATAGTTAAGACTGATACAGATCAAGAAAAAATAGGAAATCAACTAGGCATGCTACACGTAGTTCAAAGCAGTTAAAGCATGTAGGCATGCGATATTAGACTAAACATGATAAATGCACATGCTGGTATAACTCAGTTAAGATGAAAACAAATTATTCCTCAGTAAAAAAATGGATTTTACAATAATTATCTCACGTGCGCGCTCGTCACCTTGCCTACACGGCGCTCACATAACACAACAATACCAAATCTTAAGGGGATTTTGCCCAAATAAGGTTAGCCAAGCCAATTACCTCGAACCAAACTCAATCAATCTGTAAGAATGCCTTTTTATCAATTTTTCGACTCCGAATGGCCCAAATCTAACCAAAAGCATTTAGATACCATAAATATAACTATAATAAACTAATCTAATTAATGAAATTAATGCTTAAGCAAGAACATAGAAATCGCCCCAAAAAGTCGACCCGAGCCCACATATCATAATCGGGTAAAAGTCATAATATATGAACATCCATTCACTCACGAGTTCACTCGTACCAAAATTATCCAAATCCGATATCAAAATCCAAATCAAAACTCAAAAATATAGTTGAAGAACTTTTCCAACTTTTTCTCAAATTTCTCAACCCAAATCCTCAATTAAATGATGAAATCAACTATAGATTAGTGGAATATAACCATAAATGAGTTAAGAATCGTTACCCAGAACCTTCCTCCAAAAATCTCCCAAATTATCGCTCAAATTTGAACTCTCAAAGTCCCAAAATTGGAATTGGAATAAACCCTCGAACTTAGCCGTTTTCTGCCGAGTGATTTTGCACTTGCGAGCTCTTAGTGGCATCTGCGACGCCACACCTGCGGAAAACAACCATAGGTGAGGATTCCACTTATGGCCAAGTTTTCCGTTTCTGCAGACCAGAGACTGCACCTGCGATCCCGCTTCTACAGAGGCCCTTCCGCTACTGCGATCCAAAGCCTTGTAGGCCTCTCTGCTTCTGCACTCATGCTTCCGCAGAAGCGACTTTGCTTCTGCGGCCTTCATATCGCACCTGCAACCACAGGGCAAACTCCTCCAGACTGCATCTGCACCTGCACCCCTTAGCTTGCTTCTGCGGGCTCACACCTATGGTCAATCTTGCGTAGGTGTGTTTACACCAGATCTGGTGCCTTCAGCCATTCTACCAAAACCAAATTTGATCCGTTAACAATTCAAAATCCACCCGAAGCCCCCCGGACCTCAGTCAAATATACTAATAAGTCCTAAAACACTATACAAACTTAATCGACTATCAAATCACATCAAATAACGCTAAATTTACGTATCACCTCCCAATTCAAACTTATGAATTTTGAAACTTCAAACTTCTACAACCGACGCCGAAATCTATCAAATCACATCCGATTGATCTTAAATTTTGCACAAAAGTCATATTCAACATTATGGACCTACTCTAACTTTAAGAATCAAAATCCGACCTCGATATCAAAAAGTCCGCTCCTGGTCAAGCTTCCCAAAATTTCAAGTTTCTTTATTTCAAGCCTAATTCAGCTACATATCTCAAATTCACAATTGGGGTACGCTCATAAGTCCAAAACCACCCAACAAAGCTAAAGTAACCGATGAAACTCCATTGCGAAGTCATCTTCACACAGTTTTGATTACGGTCAAAATCCTAAAACTTAAGCTTCCATTTTAGTGACTAAGTGTCTCAAATCACTCCGAAATCACAACCAAAACCTCATAGCAAGTCACATAAGCAGAAAAGGATACGGAAAAAGCAGTAAATAGGAGATCGGCTAGTGCGCTCAAAACACCGGTCGGATTGTCACCCTTCTCTTTCTTAGTTCTCTCTCCTTATTCTATCTTTCTATTTCTACTCTTGTCATTGTTCCCTATACAATTGGTCTATTGAGTCCCTCTCATTCATGCAACATCTCATGTTTAGCAAAGGAACTACTCTAACCTTATATTCTTGTCGGACATGTGCACAGATGATCCTCGGTGTAGGGACCCTTTGGTTCCACTATATTTTCTTCAATATTTTCTAGAATTATGGAGATAAAGAATTAATTAAAAAACTATAACAGGGAAAAATAAAAATATAGAAAAACGTAAATTGAGATAACTTATGACTATTTATATTTTGGATTAAGTTAAAATATAAAATAAAAAAGAAAATTTAGTAAGCTATTAATTATTTGATGGCTTTAAATATTAAAATATTTCAAGCAACAAAATAAGATCCTACATAAAGTATACAAATTATTTTTAAGATAAGAAAAAATTAAAATTTTATTAAAATATATTAATAACAAGAATAATAAAGACATATTAATATTTAAAATCGGGCAAATGAATATTTTATAGTAAATAAATATTTCTTATATAATTTAAAATTTTAAACAAAATAAGAAAAAATCTTAATCACTCGGATAAATGGCATATGGATTACTATGTGAAGAAAATACATAAAGTACAACTAATTCTCTCTCTCTCTCTAATGTGTGTGTGTGTATATATATATATATATATATATATATATATATATATATATATATTATATTTAAAAGAGGATAGTCAAGCTTAATATTAAGCTAAGTAGCGTACTAAAAAAAAAGTTATTCGATACTTGTTAGAAAAAATATTAAAATATTTAGACAAAATCTAATACGAATTAAGGAAAATCAATTTTAATCAAATTTAATTTAAAGGTATAACTCAATTAAAATTTGACTCCCATTGTCATTGTAAATATATTCCAAAGCTTTCAAAAATAAAAATTTCTATTTTAGTAATTATTTACTAACCACATGATCCATTTTCTTCCATTTCATAATTTTTTTTATTTCTAGAAACATTATGTAGAAAACAATGAAAGTGGAACCATTGTTGGAAAATTTGAGACAAGAATTTTTTATAAGAAAATACGATAAGAAAGAAGCACACTATATAATATTAGCAATAGAGTCAAAGTTACTACTGAAATAATTTTCAAATTTATTTGTATTGTATTAGAATGTATGGTAAAAATAATATTAAATTTGAACAAGCTAATGAAAAGTCACTTGACAATATAATAACTAATAATATTAAGTATTGACTAATGTAATAGCAAAACTAAGGAACAAATAAAGAAAAAAAATCAAAAATTTCATCATACAAAAGAAGAAGGATAAAACTTATTTAAATTTGAGATGAGAAAGTTTTGTTTATGTAACGATACGACCGATCATTTTACTTTTTAGAATCTCATTTCCCTAAATAAGACTCTTTGTTTTTGCTTTTACTATTTTATGAATTGCGGGGATGGTTAGTTTGGGATTTGAAAGAATTTGGGTTGAAATCGAAACACTTGGTTTCTTAAGTTGGCCTTAAAAGGCTAAGTTTGACTTCGGTCAATGTTTTAGTAAACAACCTCGGAATCAGTATTTGACTATTTCAATAGGTTCGTATGATGATTGCGGACTTGGGCGTATGCTCGGATCAGGTTGGATGACCCGAGAGCGTTTCGGCGCCTAATAATGAAAGTTGGTTATTTGAAGTTCTTAAAATTTGATTTGGAGTAGGTTTTAGTTATCTCGAGGTTCAAATGGGGTTTCAAGATTGGAAATGGTTCTGTAATGTTAGTTTAGACTTGCACGCAAAATTTGGCATCATTCCGAATTGATTAGATATGAATCAGACGCGCGAAAGTATTTTTAGAAGTTTTTGAGTTCATGAGTTAATCCAAGCCTTTTGACATCCCATTCGTACTTTTGATGTTATTTCAGTATTTTAAACAGCGAGCCAATTCGTGTTATATTTTTAGACTTATGAGAATGTTTGGTGTGGAGCCCCTAGGGCTCGGGTGAGTTTCGGACATTCGAAAGGATGAGAATAACTTCAGTTTTTCGGGTGGTCATGGCAGTTGTTGCAAATCTCGCAAATGTGAAGCTTTGATCCCATCTACGAGCTCGCATTTGCAAAGAGACAATCGCATTTGCGAAGTTAGGAAGGCTCTGAGGGATTTGCATTTGTGAAGGTATTGGTCGCATTTGCGATCATGGCAGAGTTGGCCAATCTTCGCATTTGCAACCTTGGCAGTAGGAGCCCAGGTTCGCATCCGCAATGGATTTATCACATTTGCGACCTTCGCATTTGCGAACCAGGTTCGCAAATGCGACATCTGAGGCATGTGCATAGCTTAGTAAAAGCTGGACTTAGGCCATTTAACTCATTTTCTTTCAACTCTTGGGCGGTTTTTGGCGCTCTTGGAAGGGGGTTTTCACCTAGCACTTCAAGGTAAGTAATTTCTACACAACATAAGTTAAATTAATAGATTATGAGTAGATTGGCATGTAAAAATGTGAAATCAAGGGTTTATATGAAAGCCTATGTTTTTGATAAAAAATGAGATTTAACCACGAAATTAGTTATGGAATTTAGTGAAAAATATATATTTGAGTTCATGGGGTTATGGGTAACAACTTTCTTTAAAAAATTTCAGAATCCGGGCATGTGGGCTAGGGGATGAATTTTAGAAACCTTACATTTCGGATTGGGTAATCACTTCAATGGTTGGAATATGAATGCTTGAGCATGTGTTGATTAGTGTATATACTATTTGATTAGTTTTGGATTGTTCGGCACCGAATTAAGGGGTTGAGCATAATCTTGGACCGAAAAGTGGGCTTTGAGACGAGGTAAGTCTCTTTTCTAACCTTGTAAGAGGGAATTAATCCCATAGATGAACATAATTAACATGTGTTTCAAATTGTGCGGGGCTACGTATGCACGAAGTGATGAGAGTCCGTACGTAGCTACTATTCATGCTTATGTCCAGGTAGTTTTAGGTTCGCACTATACTTTGTTGACATCGTTATTTGATTATTCTTATTAATTGCCTTGAATAGAGTTGAGATTGAAGATTTCAAGATGATTAAAAACTTCTAGTTGAATATTTCTTTTTTGAAAAGAATTGAAGAATATAATGTTACCTTGAGAATTTTATGTTCAACCGTGTTGCAAGTATATTTCGTGAGCGCAGATTAATAGATTCATCAATTTTTCATGTCGTTCGACCCCCGGCACTGCACATAGTTTATTTTATGTATATTTGAATCGGGTCGTACGTCCTACACATAATTCGTGTGCAATGATATTGTAAGCCCTATTATTTAATATTGTTTCATTAGTTTGGGAGGTTAAACAGTTAGATGAGGGAAATGACTTGGTTCTTATTTATGAAAAAAGGATTGTTTACTTGTTTCTTGCTCTGGGTTCTACTATCATTTTTACATATCATGTTTCAATTAGAACTTCACGTTAGTATATTTTTGGCCCATAGTAATTGTCAAAGTCGACACATCGTTACTACTTCTTCGAGGTTAGACTAGATACTTACTGGGCACATATTTTTTATATACTCACGCTATACTTCTGCACTTAATGTGCAAGATCTGAGGCAGGTGCATCTGGATATTAGTCCGGCGCGCAGCTTGATAACCACTTTGAGGCTTCACGGTGAGCTGCCTTCTGAGTCCGATCTGCAGCAGCCGTAGTCTATCTTTTGATTTTATTTTCTGTCTATTTTTTTTGGACAGTAGACTAATATTCTTTTGTATACTCTACTAGATGCTCATACACTTATGACACCAGGTCTTGGCACATACTAGTAGACTTATGGTTTTGGATATTATTCTACGATTTTGATTGCACTCAGTTGTTATCGTGTTATTTATTTTAAATCCATTATTTCTCAAATCTTTAAATTCAAGGAAATTTTAATTACTTGAAAATATTTGTTAAAAAGAGGAAATCATGTGGCTAGTTCACAGTTGGCTTGCCTAGCAGCGGCGTTAGGCGCCATCACGACCTATTATAAAATTGGATGGTGACAATATGGTATCAGAGCACCAGGTTCACGTGGGTCTCACGAGTTATGTGCAAGCCTAATACAGTCTTGCGGATCAGTGCGGGGACATCCGTACTTATCTTTGAGAGGCTATAGAGTGTTCGGAAACTACTCTTTATTCATTTGCTATCGTGCAGTTAATGGTGTACTAAGTTTCTTCTCATATTCTCTCACAGAGGGTAAGAACACATATCGCAGATGTTCCTGAATCGGGAGGAGCTGCTTCTCTTATTGCTCGAGGTAGAGGCTGAGGTTGGCGGAGGGCACTAGCCCGAGGTAAGGGATGAGGATGTCCCAGAGTTGCCTTAGTTGTACCACCCGCAGGTCCAGTAGAAGATCCCATTGTTGAGGAGCAAGGCAAGGTACCCGCAGCAGAGCCATCCCTGATCAATTTCATGATAGCACCGGGCTTTCAGGAGGTCATAGGTCGTATGCTATGGTACATGGACCCAGGCTGGTTTAATTCCAGCAGAACCAGCCACAACTCAAGCGGGAGGGGGGAGAAAAGACCCTTACTACTCAGGCTCTTGCGCATGCAACTGCTGTATATCTGACCCCGAGGTACACTACCCATGGACAATCCTAGCCAGTTGCAGCAGTTGTACTCGAGCCTAGACCAGCTCCGACCAGTGAGCCACAGAAACTACTGGATAGATGGACGGCCTCACTTTCCTGTCTTCGGGGGCAAATGGCAAGAGGATCTACATGACTTCATTGATAGGTGTAGGGACAGACTGTACAACATGAGTATACTAGAGTCCCATGGGGTGGATTTTACTACTTTCCAGCTGGAGGGCAGGACCTGTAGGTGGTGGCAGTCCCATCTTCTCGACAGACCAGCAGGTTCTCCTCCCATGACTTGGGATGCATTTACACACCTTTTCTTTGAGGCCAGCGTGACTCTATTTCGGTGCTATGTCAGAGAGTTTTACTTTTACCGCCAACCAGGTGTCCAGGGTTCTTCCGGTGGGTACTCAGGCCATCAGGATTCTTCCAGCGACTATTTTAATGCCATGCCAGAGAGTTCATACCACCCACCAGTTATGGGTGCGGGCATCCTAGCCACATGAAGAAATTTTGTCATAGACTCAGGGGTAAGGCGGTGTAGCAGAGTCAGCACCCCATGATTACAGCACTAGTAGTCGCACCAGTAGTGCAGCCGTCCAGAGGCAGAGAGTAGGTGGGTAGGGGCCGTCCTAGAGGTGGAGGCTAGGTAGGTGGAGGTCAGCCAAGTGGCGCTCCATCCAATTCTGTGCCTTCTCGGCTAGACCAAATGCACTGGCCTCAGATGCCATGATCACAAGTATTATTTCTGTATGTGATAGAGATACTTCGATATTATTTTATCCAGGGTCTACCTATTCATATGTGTCATCTCTGTTTGCTCATTTCATGGATATTCCTCGTGAGTCCTTGGGTGCTCCAGTTTATGTGTCCACTCATGTGGGCAATTTTGTTGTTATAGATCGAATCTACCAGGTCTTGTATGGTCACATTCAGTGGTTATGAGACCAGAGCGAACCTTCTCCAGCTTGATATGTCTAACTTTGAGGTCATCCTAGGCATGTACTATTATCCCCATATCACGCCATCCTTGATTGTCATGCCAATATTATTACTTTAGCGGTGCCAAATCAGTATATATAGTCGGGTCAAATCTTTTCTAAAGGCTCGAGATATGGTCGACAAGGATTGTTTGGCTTATCTAGCCTATGTTTGGGATACTACCATTGAGACTCCACTGATTGATTCAGTTCCAGTAGTTCAGGAGTTCTCCGATTTGTTTCCATTTGACCTTCCAAGCATGCCACCAGATTGTAACATCGATTTATGTATTGAGTCGGCTCCAGGTACCCAGCCTATATCTATCTTATCGTAACGCATGGCTCCAAAAGAGTTGAAGTAGTTGAAAGAATAGCTTAAGGAGTTTCTAGCAAAGGAGTTTGTCAGACCAAGTGTGTTACCTTGGGGTGCACCAATGTTATTTGTGAAGAAGAAAGATGGGACTATGCGGATGTGCATTGATTACTGCTAGTTGAACAAAGTTACCATTAAAAACAAGTACCCTTTACCACGTATTGATGATTTGTTTGACCAGATACAGGGTGCTAGGGTGTTCTCTAAGATTCATCTGAGATCAGGGTACCATCAGTTGAACATTAGGGACTCGGATATTCTGAATACTACATTTTGTACTAGATATGGCCATTATGAGTTCCTAGTGATGTCCTTCGGCTTGACTAACGCCCCAGCGGCATTTATGTATTTGATGAACTAGGTGTTCCGACCTTATATTGATTCAATTTTCATTGTCTTCATTGATGACATCTTGATCTACTCATGTAGCATAGAGGAGCACGAGTAGTATTTGAGAGTGGTGCTTCAATCTTTGCAGGAATAGAAGCTATATGCTAAATTCTCTAAGTGTGAGTTTAGGCTAGATTCTATAGCTTTCTTGGGGCATGTTGTATCATGCGAGGGTATTAAGGTGGATCCCAAGAAAATTGAGGTAGTTTAGAGTTGGCCTCGTCCAACTTCGGCGACTAAAATTAGGAGCTTTTTGAGGTTAGAAGGTTATTATCGTGAGTTTGTGGAGGGCTTCTCATCTATTGCCGCACCTTTGACTAGACTGACCTAGAAGGGTGCTCCGTTCTATTGGTTCAATGATTGTGAGGCGAGCTTTTAGAAACTCAAGGCAGCTGTGACTACAGCACCGGTTCTAGTTTTACCTTCCAATTCGGGGATGTATACTGTGTATTGTGATGCTTCACACGTTGGTTTTTTATGCAGGACGGACGAGTTATTGCGTATGCTTCAGGTCAGTTGAAACCTCATGAGAAGAATTATCCTGTTCACGATTTGGAGTTGGCTACAATTGTTCATGCTCTTAAGATCTTGTGGCATTATCTTTATGGGATGTCCTGTGAGGTTTACACTTGTTCAAGCAAAGGAATCTCAATTTGAGTCAGCATAGATGGCTTTAGTTACTGAAGGATTATGACATTATCATTCTTTATCATCCAGGAAAGGTAAATGTAGTCGCGGATACCTTGATTAGGAAGGCAGAGAGTATGGGTAGCTTGGCATTCATTTCAGCAAAGGAGAGGCCACTAGCGTTGAACATTTAATCCTTTGCTAATAGATTTGTGAGGTTGGATATTTAAGATCCCAATCGAGTTCTTGCATGTGTGGTTGCCCAGATTAAGGCTCGATAGTTTGATGATCCACACTTGATGGTTCTTAAAAAGACGGTACTACGGGTTGGTGCTAGGGACATTTCTATCAGCGAGGATTTTTTTTACGACTCCGGGGTCGTCTATGTGTTCCTAATGTCGATGTCTTGTGGGAGAGAATTCTAGAGGAGGCACATAGTTCTCGATATTCAGTTCATCTAGGTGCTACGAAGATGTATCGCGATCTAAGGCATCATTATTGGTAGCGGCAGTAGAAGAAAAATATAGTTGAGTATGTAGCTAGGTACCTAAATTGCCAGCAAATTAAGTACGAGCACCGGAGGCCAGTGGCCTACTCTAGCAGATGACTATACCGGAGTGGAAATTGATGCGCATTACTATGAACTTCGTAGTTAGGTTGTCGCGAACCTTCTGAAAGTTTGATGTAGTTTGGGTCATTATTGACAGTTTGACCAAGTCAGCACACTTCATTCCAATTGTGACTGCGTATACTTCAGATAGGTTAGCCCAAATTTATATTCAGAAGATAGTTCAGTTGCATGGTGTGCCTGTTTCCATTATATCATATAGAGACCCTCAATTTACTTCGCATTTTTGGAGAGTGGTATAGAGTTAGTTTGGGACTCGTGTAGAGCTTAGCACAGCAATTCATCTACAGACGGGCAGTCAGAACGGATAGTTCAGACTTTGGAGGGCAGTGGGATCTATTATTGACTTTGGCCGAGTTTGCTTACAATAATAGTTATTAGTCCAGCATAGAGATGGTTCCATTTAAGGCTTTATATGGTCGGCGATGTTGTTCTCCCATCGGTTGGTTTGATCTTAACGAGGCTAAGTTACATGGTACTGACCTGGTAAAGAATGCCTTGGTAAAAGTAACGTCAATTCAGGAGCGACTCCGCACAGCACAGTCCAGACAGAAGAGTTACTTACATCAAAAAGCGCGTGATTTATCATTTATGGTGGTCTAGAATGTACTCTTGAAAGTCTCACCGATGAAGGGAATTATGAGATTCAGGAAGAAAGGCAAGTTGTGCGCAAGGTTTATCGGTGCATTTGAGGTGTTGAGAAAAGTTGGGGATGTTGCTTATGAGCTTGCCTTACCTCCCAGACTATTAGGATTTCATTCGATTTTTCAAGTGACTATGTTTCGGAGGTATCATGCCGACTTGTCACATGTTTTGGACTTCAGCACGATTCAGTTATATGTGAGCCTAGATTTTGAGGATGAGCTAGTTGCCATTCTTGAAGTTCTTAAAATTTGGTTTGGAGTAGGTTTTGGTGATATTGAGGTCCAAAGGGATTCCGAGACAGGGAATAGTTTTGTAATGTCAATTAAGACTTACATGCAAAATTTGGTGTTATTCCGAGTTGATTTGATACGAATCGAACGCGCGGAAGTTTTTTTTCAAAGTTTTTGAGTTTATGAGTTAATCCATGCGTTTTGGAATTTGATTCGTAATTTTTTATGCTATTTCAGTGTTTTGATCGTGCAAGGGAGTTCATGTGATGTTTTTAGAGTTGTGAGGATGTTTGGTATTGTGATGACCCGATAGGTCATCTCATGTTTTGAAACCTAATACTGTGATCCGAAGCTTTAAAAACTAGGTTTAGGCCTTCCTCGATTTCCTTGTGCAGTCCGAGCGTCTTTCCCGAAAGCTTTTTATGTTAAAATTGTTAAAATGAGAAAATTTTCCTAAAACTCCATTTGAGTTGACTTCAGTCAACATTTTTGGTAAATGGTTTCGATGGTCTCGATTGATCCGTATCATGATTTAAGACTTGGGCGTATGCTCGAAGTCAAAATCGGAAGTCCCTAACCCGACATATCGAACTTTGTCGATAGTTAAAGGCTAAATGCATTAAAGATGTTTGACTAATGTTTGACTTCTTGGATAACATGTCCTTATCTTTGTTCCAGAACCTGGTATAGGTCCAATACGACATTTATGACTTATCTGTGAAATTTGGTGAGAAACGGAGTTGGTTTAACGTGATTCGGACGTCCGATTGTTAAAATAGAAGTTTCAAAGTTTTCTTAAAAATCTCATTTTATTTGGTGCTAAATTCATAGTTCTAAGTGTTATTTTGGCAATTTGATCGTGCGAGCAAGTTCGTATGATATTTTTAGACAAGTGTGCACTTTTGGTTTAGAGCCTCGAGGACTCGGGTGATTTTGGATAGGCTACCAAGTGAAATTAGACTTGGAGAAGTTGCTGGTGCATCTGATTTTTGTTGCATGCCTCGAACCTCGCAAATCCAAACTCCAACACCGGTGCCATAGTCAAAGTCTTCTTGAGCTTCTAAAAGCTCACCTCACACTTGCCTAACCATCTGATTGGGGCACCCTTCTGGGTCAACCTGGTCAATAGGGCTTCTATAGATGAAAACCTCTCCACGAACAGACGGTAATAACCCGCAAACCTAAGAAACAGATATCTGTGGCTGAACCATCTCTAGGCCAGTTTTGAATGGCCTCAATCTTCTTAGGATCCACCTGAATACCCTCTACTGATACAATGTGCCCCAAGAAGGCGACTGAGTCCCACCAAAACTCGTACTTTGAAAACTTAGTATATAACTGGCTGTCACTCAGGGTCTGAAGTACGATCCAAAGATGCTTCCCGTGCTCCTCTCGGATGCGAAAGTAGATCAAGATATCATCAATAAACACAATCACAAACGAATCCATATAAGGCTTGAACATTTAGTTCATCAAATTCATAAATGTTGTTGGGGTATTTATCAGAACAAATGACGTTACCAGAAACTCATAATGGCCATATCGAGTCCGAAAAGCTGTTTTAGGGACATCGGATGCCCTAATCCTCAACTGATGGTAGCCAGACTTCAAGTTGACTTTTGAAAACACCTTGCCACCCTGAAGCTGATCAAATAAGTCATCAATACTCGGTAATGGATACTTTTTGATAGTGACTTTGTTCAACTGTCGATAGTCTATGCACATCCTCATCGACCCTTCTTTCTTCTTCACGAATAACACGGGCGCACCCAGGGCTGGACACTAGGTCTAATGAAGCCCTTATCAAGCAAGCCTTGCAACTGTCCCTTAAATTATTTCAACTCTAGTGGGGCCATACGATTTGGCAGAATAGAAATAGGTTGAGTGCCCAAAACTAAGTCAATAGAGAAGTCAATATCCATGTTTAGTGGCATCCCTGGCAGGTCTGCAGGAAATACCTTTGGAAACTCTTGGACAACTAGTACAGAATCTATGGAAGTAACCTCTGCACTAGAATTGCAGACATAAGCCAACTAAGCTAGACACCCCTTCTCAACCATACGCTGAGCCTTCATATAAGAGATAACCCTGCTGATAGAATGGCCAGGAGTCCCTATCCACTCTAATCGAGGAAACCCCGGCAAAGCTAAGGTCACTATCTTGGTGTGACAATCCAATATAGCGTGATAAGGTGAAAACCAATCCATACCCAATATAACATCAAAGTCCACTATATTGAGAACTAGAAGGACCACATTAGTCTCAAGACTCCCAATGGTGACCACATACGAATGATAAACGTGATTTACAATAATAGAATCCCCCACCGTGTGGTCATATAGACGGGGGCACTTAAAGAATCACAGGGCACAACCAAATATGAAGCAAAATAGGAGGACACTTACGAATAAGTAGAACCAGGATCAAATAGATTTGAAGCATCTCTAGTGTAACCTAAAGTCGTACCTACGATGACGATGTCAAAAGTCTCAACATTAGGCCAGTCTGGAAAAGCATAACATCGGGCTTGGGCCCCACCACTCTAGACTGCATCTCTAGGACGGGCCCTAGCTAGCTGGCCTTCACCTCTAAGAGGAAAGCATCACAAATATGAACTTGTCACATTTTTTCTACATTTGCAAATATGAGCCAATGATCGCAAATGCGATCATTGCCTACTCAGCACCCACTTCGCAAATGCGAACACTGGCCTTCCCAACCATTCTTCACAAATTTGATGAGTGGAGCGCAAATATGAACACAACAGTGGTCGTATATACGATGATTGACCTTGTAGTTATTGGTTCCTATTTGCTCAAAGTATATCAGTTGATCAAAGTGCTTATTTACTACTGTGATCCTTTATCTTGTGATCCCCCCAGTATATCCCCTCCCAATATTACTGGTCTTGTTTCTTTTATTGTTGTTATTGGTATATATATTGTTATAATGCATAGGTTTATCTGTAGTTGTCTTATCTTAGCCTCGTCACTACTTTGCCCAGGTTAGACTCGACACTTACCAGTACATAGGGTTGGTTGTACTGATACTACACTCTGCACTTCCAGTGAAGATTTTGGTACTCGTTTGAGCTAATCTTGAGGTTAGCTGTTGTCTTCATCTGATCGGAGACCCAAGGTAGACCTGCTAGCGTCCGCGGGCCCTGGCGTCCCCTTCAATACAATCTCTTTACCATTTCTTTTGTTTCGAAAATAGTTGTATTTCTTTCAGACACTTACATGCAATTAAATCTTAGAAGTTCGTGAATTGTGACTCTAGATCCGGGTATTTATGTATAAACATTTAAGATTTTTATGGATTCCCGCACTCTTTTAAACTTGTTATGGCTTAATTGTTGTTAATCACTAAAAGGTTTATTAATTGTCTTATTGATCTCTAACGTTGGTTTGCCTAGCAAGTAAAATGTTAGGCACCATCATGGTCCCAACGGTGGGATTTCCGGGTTGTGATAGGTGTGGAGCCCGAGGGCTCAGATAAGTTTCGTATGTTCGGAAGGATGAGAATAACTTCAGTTTTTCTGGTGTTCTTAAAAGCTGTTGCAGGTCTTGCAAAAGTGAAGCTTTGATCGCATTTCGAAGAGCCATTCGCATTTGCGAAGTTGGGAAGGCTCTGAGGGCTTCGCATTTGCGAAGGTATTCGTTGCATTTACGATCATGGCAGAGTTGGCCGGTCTTCACATTTTTTAAGGTTCGTCGCATTTGCAACCTTTGTAGTAGGAGTCAATGTTCGCATTTGCGATGGATTTGTCGCATTTGCGACCTTCGTATTTGTGAACCATGTGTTGCAAATGCCACATCTGGAGCATGTGCATGGCTTATTAAATGAGGGTCTTAGGCTATTTAACTCATTTTCTTTCAACTCTTGGGCAATTTTCGGAGCTCTTGGAAGGGGGTTTTCTCCTAGAACTTTGAGCTAAGTAATTTCTACCCAACATGAGTTAAATACATAGATTGTGGGTAACAACTTTCTTCGAAAAATTCCAGAATTCGGGCACGTGGGCCCGCGGGTAAATTTTAGGAACCTTACATTTAGGGTTGGGTAATAACTTCAATAGTTGGAATATGAACTTTTGAACATGTATTGATTAGTTTATATACTATTTGATTAGTTTTAGATTGTTCGATACCGAATTGAGGGTTTGAGCATAATCTTGGATCAGAAAGTAGTCTTTGAGGCGAGGTATGTCTCTTTACTAACCTTGTAAGAGGGAATTAACCACATAGGCGAACTTAATTAACATGTGTTTCAAATTGTGGGGGGGCTACGTACGCATGAGATGATGACAGTCCGTACGTAGCTACTATTCATGCTTATGTCCGGGTAGTTTTAGGTTCGCACTATGCTTTGGTGACATTGTTATTTGATTATGCTTATTAATTACCTTGAATAGAGTTGAGATAGAGGATTTCAAGATGATTAAAAGCTTCTAGTTGAATATTTCTTGTTTGTAAAGAATTGAAGAATATTATGTTAACTTGACATTTTTATGTTCAACCACGTCGCAAATATATTCTGCGAGCGAGGTAAATTTTCACTACTCTTATGGGAGCAAGCCTTTCGCCTTGACATAATTCGTGCGCAATGATATTGGAAGCCCCAAAAATTAACATTGTTTCATTGGTTTGAGAAGTTAAACGGTTAGATGAGGGAAATGACTTCGTTTTTATTTATGATAAAAGGATTGTTTATGCGTTTCTTACTCTGGGTTCTATTATCATTTTTACATACCATGTTTTGATTAGAACTTCACATTATTATATTGGTGGCCCATACTAAGTGTCGAAGTCGACCCCTTGTCACTACTTCTTCGAGGTTAGACTAGATACTTACTAGGTATATATTGTTTATGTACTCATACTACACTTTTTTACTTAATGTGTAGGATCTGAGGCAGGTGCACTTGGATATCAGTCTGGCGCGCATGCTTGATTACCACATCGAGGCTTCACGGAGAGCTGCCTTCTGAGCCCGATCTGCAGCAGCCGAAGTCTCTCTTTTGATTGTATTTTCTATCTATTTCACTTTGGAGTAGACTAGTATTATTTTGTATACTCTACTAGATGCTCATTGTCATGACCCAAAATCCACTAAGGGTCGTGATGATGCCAGACGCCACCGTCAGGCAAGCCAATACCGTTTAACTAGTAAATTCTCGTTTTAATATTTTCATAATCATTTTCGCTAAAAATTAAACAATGAATAATAAAATTCACTAAATAGATAATGATGTCTTTGCAAAATTATTGAATAATCCCAAAATCATCCCAGAATCCGGTGCCACAAGTACATAAATAATTACTAGGAAATCTAATAAGGTACAATAGTTGTCCAGAATACAAACTTGGATAGAAAGTAAATATAATACACTAAAAGAGACTCTGCTGGCCGGGCGTTGTCTCGAGAGATGCAGCTCACCTAAGTCTTTGTATCATCCATGCTGCTACGTCCATTATGCCACCAGAGATACATGTTCCTATGCAACAAAACTGCACAGCAAGTGTAGCATGAGTACAAAAATAATGTGTACTCAGTAAGTATCTCGCCTAACCTCAAAGAAGTTGTGACGAGAGGTCGACTTCAACACTTACTAATGGTCCAATAACATCATTACAATAAAGAAGTGAATAAGTATGAAACATGGCAATTATATGAAATAAGCAAGTATAAAACACGTAGTAACATCCCCCTTCTTTATTTTACTCAAGTTTTCAGCTAGCAAGTTCCCTCTGTAAGTGGAGCACGTATATAGATATGGTGGATTTTCTTAAAGAAGTTGTCATAATTCAAAACAAGAAAAAATCCCCCAGGTTCACTGGCTTCTAGCCAAATGTCACTCACGATTCCATGAGAGTAGAAGTTGCTAGCTGAAAATATATATATATATATATATATATATATATATATATATATATATATATATATATATATATAGCAAATGCCGAGGCGTACGGCCCAGTCCAACATAAAAATAAATTGTGCATTGTCGAGGGTCGAACGGCGCGAATCATAGATGCATCTATTAACCTGCCGAGGCGATTGGCCCGCTCCCATGAGAGTAGTAGAAGTAAATACCCCGCTAGCGAATCATACGTGAGATGCGATCAAATATAGATTTAAGAAATTCCCCACTCGCGAATCATACATGCGACGTAGTCAAATATAAAATTTTAATTAATCAAAATCCTTTTCTTGATTCTTTTAAAAAATAGAGACAATTCGACGTGAAGCTTTTATGGTAATTTTCTTCGCTCGTAGAACATATATGCGATGTGGTGTCACATAGATTCCTTAAGTTATTATAAGGTTCCTCAATTCTTTTCAAAAATACTAGGTTTAATGGAAAAGCTTAACCTCTTAAATTCCTCAATTTCAACACAACTATTATGCAACCTTAATATTATTTCTTATCGAAGCAAGCAATAAGTATAAATTGACAACAGTATCAATAAGGCATGATGTAGCCTAAAACTACTCGGACATAGGCATAATAGTAGCTACGCACGGACTCTTGTCACCTCGTGCGTACACAACCTCCACAAATAGGAGCACATATTTAATTACTTCACCTATGGGGTTAATTCCCTCTTACAAGGTTAGAAAAGAGACTCACATCGCTCTGAAGTTACATAACCGGCATTCCACGCCCTTCCGATGACTTAAATCGATGCCGACGCTCCCAAAACTTGTTATAGATGATAAAGATGGAACTACAAAATTTCTCCTAGGTCGTCTCCCATGGAGGAAATGAGATGAAATGAGCTAAACCCCATTTTTTCAAACTTATACACTGCTCAGGCGATCCTTCTTCGCGTTAGCGAGACCCCCATCGCTTTCGTGATGAACAAAATTCTCAAAAGTTATTTCCAAACTCATCTCAGACAGCCTCTAGTATAACGGCCATAAATTTTAGTATTCCAAATGGTTTAATATTTTGAAAACAAGAGACCAAGATCTACAACTTTCATTTGTTGGTCATTTCCCAACTCCTTATATATTTTGAGATATAAGCTGTCAAAGTCAACCCTATGCAACACAAATTTCTTCTTTATCTTCTCGACAGCCTATAGTGTACCAGACATAACTTTTCGTACATAAATCCAAATGCTAAATGGTTTATCTTTCTGAAAACTAGACACAAAGGGCTATAACATTTTTGCATCATCTCTAAATCCCTTATAGATTGCAAGATATGAGCCTCCGAAGTCAGACCTGCATAACAGATATTTTCTTCATTGCGAATACGAGTTTAGCTTCGCGAACGCGAAGAACAAAATCCCTAAAGCCAAATCATTCTTCATGAACACGAGAGGATCCTCACGAATGCTAAGAAAAACAGCAGACACCTGCATCAGTTATCACAAAAGAGCCTGAAATGACCCGAAACACATCTGAGTCCCCCGGGACCCTATCCAATCACACCAACTTGTCACACATAATAACACGGACCTGCTCGAGGCCTTAAATCACATCAAATAACGCTAAAACCATGAATAACACTCCAATTCAAGCTTAATGAACTTTAGAATTTCAAACTTCTACATTCGATGTCGAAACCTATCAAATCACGTTCGATTGATCTTAAATTTTGCACAAAAGTCATACTCGACATTAAGGACCTACTTCAAATTCCGGAATCGGAATCCGACCCCGATATGAAAAAGTCCACTTCCGGTCCAACTTCTTAAAAACCTTCAAATTTTTAACTCGAAAATTACCGACGGACCTCCGAATCCACTTTCGATCCCGCTTCCAATACCAGAATCATAATACGGAGCTATTTCCAGACTCATAATCCCAAACGGACATCGTTAATACTGAAATGCACTTCATCACAAATTTATAAATTTACCCAAAAATGCTAACTTCCACAATAGTCGTCGAAACGTTTCCATGTTATCCAAAACCCGATCCGGATATACGCTCAATTCCAAAATCATCATACAGAACCTGCTGGAACCTTCAAAACCCGATTCCGGGGTTATTTACTCAAAAATCCAATCTTAGTCAATTCTTCCAACTTCAAGCTTTTGAAATGAGAATTTTTTTTCCAAATCAATTCTAAACTGCCCAAAGTTCGATTCTGACCATACATACAAGTTATAATACATAAAGTGAAGCTACTCATGGTCTCAAATTGCCGAACGACGTGCTAGAGCTTAAAACGATCGATCGGGTCGTTACACTCATACACTTGTGGCACCAGGTCTTGGCATACACTAGTAGACTTGTGGTTTTGGGTTTTATTGTTTGCTTTTGATTGCACTCAGTTTCTATCCTGTTATTTATTTTAAATCCATTATTTCTCAAATCTTCAAATTCAAGGAAAGTTTAATTACTTGAGAAAAATTGTTAAAGAGACAAAATTGCGTTGTTAGTTCATAGTTGGCTTGCCTAGCAGCGGCAATAGGCGCCATCACGGCCTTTATAGAATTGGGTCACGACAGTTGTATGATAAGAAATGACTTGCATGTGAATAAGATCACATAACTAAAATCTAACAGGTAAAAGAAAAAAATTAAAATATTGAATAATAAAAATAAATTAGAGATAATGTGAGGATATTTATACAAAATAAGAACGATAAAACTTATTTAAATTTGACATGATAATTTTGTTTAAGTATAATGAGAAGTGACATGCATGTGGATAAGACCACATAACTAAAGTCTAATATATTAAAATATTAAATAATAAAAATAAATTAGAGATAATGTGAGGATATTTATACTTAAAAATAAGAGTGGATAATATACTAAATAAAGTGTAAAGCTCGCATGAAAACGGGATAATGTTATATGTTAGATAATGCTATAGAATAAGTAAGAAAAATAATTAAAACTTAAAAAAATCTATATTAAAACTAAAAGAAAAAGATTATTTGAACTTGAGATTAAAAAGTTCTATTGTTATGATGAGAACGATCAAAATACGAATATGACTGCAAAAAGCCTTGCTAGATAAAGAAAAATAAAAAATTGATACCAAATTAAAAAATTAAATACACTAAATAAATATTTCATGTAGGTAATTTTACTAATAAAAATTAAAATCCAAATCTATATCTTGAAATGAAAAGAGAAAAATATCTAATTGCATGTAATACAAAAAATAATTATAAGAAAATTCAAGAGATTTGAAGCATTTTAAAAGATCTTATGTATTAATTTTTAGACTAATTCAAAGTTATATTTTAAAATAAAATATGATATTATTTTAAGTATACGTAAAATATTTATGTAGAAAACTAATTAAAATTTCATAGTAGGGAAAAGAATATATAAAGAGGAAAATAGAGTTAGTGCGTGGACATTTATATTTAAAATTTATTTAAAAATAAATAAATTAAATTATTAATAATACTCAAAAAAATTATTGGTAGACTTAAATGATAAAAGAGTTCCGAGTAAGAGGATAATAGAGTAAAAATAAATTAAATTTTAAGAATAAAAAAATATATTTAATAAGCAAGACATTTAGTCAATTTATAAGCTAATAAAGATCACATTACACTATAACAATATTAAGTAATAAATAATGAAAAAAACTATAAGCAAGGAACAAAAAAGAGAATTTCATATGAAAAATAAAGTGGTAGTAATAATTTTGTTAAAATAATATGATTTAATGTGCTCAAAAAAGACAAATCACAACGTTTTATGTTTAGTATTCTTTAATATTGACTGTAAAATAAAATACAAGTGCCAAATAACGGGTTAGGTTATTACGAATATAGAAAAAAAAAGGTTATCCACTATATGGTTTTAGAAATGGTTTTATGTGCTGCTTCTTAATTAATATCTAATAATTATTTATAATTTCTATATAGAAGGTTTAATTTTTAAGATTATTTGCATATAATCTAAATAACTCAAATCATAGTTTAATATGATTTATGTTCGCGCATTGCATTGCATGTGTACTAACACTAGCTAGTAAACGTGAAGACGTGAAAATACTGTGATGTTTGCAAATGCTAACCGGGTGCGTGCCTTCTTTTGCTATCGTTATTTTGATCAGGACCACTTAAATTTACAGATTTTGGCAGTTAATTATAGTAGCATCTTAACTAGATTAGGTTAAGGCTTAACATTTTCACACATAAACTTTTCTCAAATGTTACATCAAACTAGGTTATGGCATAATCCTGCTTTCATGATTAGGAAATGCTTAATATCTCCAGCACGATATGCGTCATTATCACCTTTCTAAGAATAATCATCTCATCTCAGATCTCATGCTTTTTTCAGTATGAAGTGACTTCCTACGCATAAGTTACTTTCTATTAATACTTTTCATTCGCTAATCCCTCCTGGAAACAGACAAAACTTAAATAAATCTAGAAAGAAACAGCTCAATGAAAATTGGATTACGCAATGTATTCCAAATTTTAATCACACGAAATGCAAATTAGATAAATGAAAATTACCACACCTTTCCATCCGGGCGGCTCAATAAAATTGAAGGCCTAAAGCGAAAATTTAATAGGAGGCCTTTGTTGAAACAAAACCGTCATATATATTTTTATTTGAAATTTATTTTTTCTAGCTTTTTTCTATGTAAAATCATTAATAATTTCTTTTATAAACTATTTAATCACTCTTAAGATATTGTTGATCTTAGCAAATAAAACTAGATTCAAAAAGTTGATAACTTGATATTGAAATAACAATTTGATTTTTCAATATACTTGTTGTAATGCTTGAAACGTGCAAAGGAAAAAAAATTAAGAATGTCCAATATAAACAACAGTGTTCTTCAGCTCTTGTTTTTTATTGAAAAATAATAATTTATTTTTTACGGAGCAATATAGCTTATTGAAAATTTGAACTTTTGCAGAAACCAAGAAAGAAAATGTAATGACCCGACTGGTCGTTTTGCATTCTCAAACCCCGTTCCCTTAAATAATCCTTTCTGCATTTGCTTTAGCTGAATTACGACTTGCTGGGGTGGGTGGTTCGGAAGTTAGAAGAATTTCGGGCAAGAATAAGCTCATTCGCTTCATTTCATATCTTCAAAAAGGCCAAGTTTGACTTCGGTCAACATTTTGGGAAAACGGACCCG